>APFE030880691.1:58977-87764 GCA_000404065.3 Pinus taeda
CTCTTCTTCATGAGGCATGCTAGAGATTTCAGGTTGCTTACTAGGTGTTTGCATTTTCTTTCCTTGGGGCATCAATTACCGATAATAATGCTTTACTATGCCTTTTGAATTTCTTCAAACTAATTTTTAAAACCAACCTTAAGCAAAAATTTAAAAAACAATACACACCTTTTTTCACTTTGTAGGAGCTTGATATTGAATCTGATGTATCTCTGTAATTTCGGATCACTGAGTTCTGAAATTGTGATCTGTAGTAGCTCTCTATGTCCTCTTTCCAATGTCACCAGTCTGATCCAAATTGGATTCTCCAAGAAAGAGTTATGCACAATCTCCCAAGATGACCTGATTATAGACCTTTCCATAAGAGCAAACTTGTATGAAGTTCCACGTATCACTGTTTCGACCTATGGCACTAAAAAATATATACAAGAAACTACGGTCCGTCCTCTTTCTGTACCTTCTTACAGAATTTCAATCTGATGCTTAGAGATAAAGTTATGACAATTTTCCCTAGGTCACCTGTTTGGAATGTAATTCAGGAGTCTGCAACAAGACCAACTTCCTCAGATCATATCTCCGCAAATATAGCATGAAAATCTCTGAAATTTGGATCCAAGGTTCAATGCGATTTCGTCTCAAATGGGGTTTTTTTTTCTCTCTTCTGAAACATTGCAGAAAAAAAGTTATAGCGAAAATGCCACGATGACCTATTTGGAGCAGCGAAACCCTAGAATCCAAAGCTCTGATACCAAATGTTATGAAACCAGCTCACAAAAAGATAGACAAAAGAGATCAACACCTTAGAATTCAGCCTCTTTGAGGGGGCAACCTCCTTTACATTACACAAATGAATTATTCTTGGATGATTCAAATGAAAAAACCTCCTTTCTATATATAGGAGTCTACGGAGTCACAATATAACGTAGCCGTCCTAACAATAATAATATAAAGCCACAAAAATAACAATAGAGGGATTCTATGGGGCACAATAATAAAAATATGGGGACAATAGGGGCTCAACAATATTAACAAGGGATACAACTACAATAGTAACGGGGTAATCACTAGTATTATAGGGACCTAACAGAAAGGGCACTAACTATTTTTTGTCCCAAGTGCACCAAAAGACACCATCAAAATAACTGTCCATTAAATAACATAGAAATATGTGCACTTTGCAAGGAACATCCTACTGATAAATGTTCTTCTTTGTCAGGTTTGAAGGCTACATATGAAGGATATGAAGGAAACATGGAGTTAGTATGCTTTATCAACCAAAAGAGGCCAACAACACCAAGGCCCCTTATTGATGAGCACCAATATTGTAGTAAGAATGTTGCAACTCCTGGGTTACCAACTTTACTTTGTCAACCCGGGGTTTGTACAAACTTGGAGGTGACAGTGTTGTATACACAAGTAATAGTGATGGTTTTGCCTTTTGTCACAGTTTAGCTGGTGAGAGACCACTTGGGTTTTCAAGCCATATTTCTATGGAGTCAGAAGAATCTTGGTTTCTTGATGGAAGAAAGGGAAATCTAATCTAAGAGAGAGCTACTCTACTGCAATAATGGAAAAAACCAAAATTCAATGTTAAATCACACCATGTCCTAATTACTTGCCAAGAAACTATGCTTTGCAATAATGCTAAATTATCATGAACCAAATTCTACTATCTAAGCATGGAAGTAAGAAGTATCAAACATCACTAATGTGCAAGTAAAGGGATTGAAATAAATCTGTTTTTGTCTTTTTGCCTTTTCATGCAAAATCAAGTATGCAAACTAATTTCTTTTGGTGATGTGGTAGGTGAATTAAGGATGTTGGAGGATGGCTGGAAGGGTTAGGAGATGGTTGGATGGTGTGGGAGACCCTTGGGAGGCTTTTGGTGACTTCCTAGAGTTTTTCCCTCAATTCGGCCTCAAAACAGGCCATTTCAGGAAAACCTATAGGATGTACTAGAAACCTACAAGGTTCCCTATAAACCTACATGATATAGCCGAGAGCAAAAGGGAAGGTGTTGGCGGTGATGGATGGCTTAGGGAAGGTGGTAGATGGGTGGAATGAAGTGAGGAAAGGTCTAGGATCACTCAGAAGTTAACAACAAAGATAGAGGATGGTTGGATTCACTCAATGTGCTTAGAATAATTTCTATGAAAAATGATGAAAACTAATGAAGGCAATGGTGAAAACAAGGAATGAATATGGTGGATGGAGTGGAAGGTGGTTGCTCACTATGAAGTCTTTCTCTCCATCTGAAGCACCTACTTTTCATAAAACATGTATAGTTCCCAAAAAGCTATGTAAATAAGAAGCATTCTGATAAGCTAGAAAAGCATGATTAATGATCTAACTGCCTACATGATGCATGAGGAAAGTTGCTGAAAGGAATGAAAGAATGGATGAGATCTACTGCAAGGGTGAATATAGAATAAATGGAAATGAAATCATA
The DNA here is from genome assembly GCA_000404065.3 of Pinus taeda. Taxonomy (NCBI): domain Eukaryota; kingdom Viridiplantae; phylum Streptophyta; class Pinopsida; order Pinales; family Pinaceae; genus Pinus; species Pinus taeda. The sequence goes on from APFE030880691.1 coordinate 61,427, forward strand.
CTTTGAAAAACTGTTCAAATGCTAACTTAAATACAGTAACTTCTAAAGCTTATGCAAGAAATAGAAATATGTGTTTTTGGGGTTGCATAAGGGTCCCTTCCTCAAATCATGATCCCAAAGGGAGGAAAATAGGCCAAGACACCCTCTGAAAACCTTGTGGTACTCCTTTTATCCTTGCTAACCTGCTATTGAAGTAAGGCACAAATGGAAGCAAACTAATAAACAACCAATCCAATCTACACTACTTGCAAAGAAAACACATCTAAAAGAAAATTAACAAGGAAGCTACGAGACTAATCTAAACATACAGATACAAGCAAGAGGAGCTTTGGTTGCTGGGGTTGGGCCCTAACCCAAGAGCTTCAGCCCTCTGATTTAACTTAATGCTGGCTCAAAACAAAACTCATTCTTATTACCAAAATAGAAAATTACATCAATAAAACTTTCACAAGTCTGGAGCTCGAAAATATTTTAGAGTTTTACAACAAAAATTCAAATCCTAATGAGGCTCTAGGACTCTCTACTTATACAACTGAATTCCCCAATGACTTCCTTAAAATTAGGGAGGATCGGCTCCCGAACTCGAGATAAACTACCTCTTTGTCTCTCACTTGCTCGGTTGCCTTCTAATCCTCATGGCTAGGCTGCTTTCACTCTGAGCTAGTGTGATAGATGGAGGAATATTCGAATGGGGGAGAAGTAAATGAGGAATATTTACCTCCTATAATCCCTATCCTTTGTCCCATTCGAGTTTTAACCTTAGTATTTTCCAAAATTCCTTGATTTTCTCCTTCAATCCTGCATTCAATGCATATTAGTCCACTAGACATAATATCAAACTCTAACTCATCTCATAAAACAAATATAATAAAAAACATGTAATAAGTTGTGAGAAAAGTTGGTTTGACTAAGCTAGGAAGTGAATTAAGGCCCATATAATTACCAACGATGAGGCTCATCAACACCCCCCTACTGAAAGCGTTGCCCATCCTCTGGCAACTCAATTAATATCCATATCCTTCATAGCTCTAGTGGCCTCCTTGACATCCCATGCCTCTGTTGTGGTTTCCTATTCTTTTTCATAGAAGCTCGCTTTCATTTCTACCTCCTCCCACTATCTCTTTTCTTCTTTTTCCTTCCTTCCTTCTAGCATTCCTAAGAGTAGTGGTGGATTGAGTTTTAGGCCAATCTAATTGAATTTCAGCCTTTGCATAGATTGCTTGTAAATGGGTGTCCTGTTTAGTGCTTCTCTCAATATTTGAGGAGAGTGGTACTCTCTTATCTTTAAGCTGTATGGAAATGTGTTCCATCTCCTCAGGCAAGCATGTATGCTATCATCCCCTAACAGCCTGAACATGTCCTCAAAATGTGAAATATCTTGCTCTTGGGCAGCAAGATATCTAGGTGCAAGTTGAGGATCATTTGCAATCAAATTATGGGTACTAATGAGGACCATGGGATCAGACTGTTCAACTTTGATCATAAGAGGTTTAGTGTGCTGTCTTGCCAATATCTTCTTCATCTCTGCAACCCTTGATTCCTCATGGTTCATCCATGATGCCAAAGGCATGAAATGTAAATCTCATAGCTTGGCATTAGGGTCCCACACATTCATGTATGTTAAGGCTATGTTGTGCAAATAAAACTCAGACATCTTAGCCCTATCTTCTAGTGTGCTATGATCACAAAGATCAATGAACCGCCTGTAGCCCTGAAATGGCATGGTGACTCTCTATGCTAGGGTCTTGAGATGGAATTACAGCCACTATTCCTCGAGGTATAGGGCATAAGATTTAGATAGAATCCTACACTGGATTGCCTCCAAAGAGAGACTGGCCATACATGCCAATTGATTCTCTCTTTCTTGTAGCTGTCTACTCAACCATGCATTTTCTGTTTCTAGTTGATTTTTCATTATGGATTCTTTGTTTCTCAAGCTACTTAGCTCTCTGCCCATCTCCTTGAGATTCTCCTCCATGTACCCAATGTATTCCACCCCCTTGGATTTGGTGATTTGCATCCATCGGTGAGTTCTGGCTCTCTCCTTCTCAAGCTCGAAGAACAGTGGAATAGCAAATTTTTGAGGTATGACCCTGCCTCCTTCAATAAACTTGTAGTAGGAGTCAAGGTTAGGTTGGGGGCTAGGTTATTTTGACTCTGGGTCCTCTTATTTAGTTTCTTTCCATTGGTCTACCTCCTTTTCCATTTTTTGTGTCTCCTATAGGTTGAGCAGAGTATCTTGTAGGACTACTTCTATTTCCTGTAGATTCTGCTATGTATCCTGTAGGATTGCTTTTCCCTTGGAGGAAGTTGATCTAGTCATAGGGATTCTCACATAGGTGATAGGAGACTTAGGGGAAGGAATTTTATCCTTTTGTTTATGTGAGTCTTCAATCACAATGGGAATTTTGGTTAGTGTTTGGGGTTTCCCCTGTCTTATTCTTGTGCTTTTCCTTGTCTTGAAATATAAGGGGGTCTGCCTCTATATTTTTCCTTTTTTCTTGATGGGGGTGCTAAGAGTAGTGAGGGTAGATGCTACCTCTCTCTCAGTGGGTTCTGGAGACACCCTAGGTGACTTCTCCTTGTCTTCTACCCCCTCTTTCCCATTTCTTTCTTCAGCCATGTCTTTCCTTTCTTCTTCCTCTTGTAGATCCTCATCATCTTTATTAGTTTCCTCCTTAACATCCTCCTCTATTTCATCATCATCCTCCTTCTCTTTCTCTTCTTCTTCTTCATCTTCCTTATTTTCTTTTGTTTCATGTTCTTCTTCATCCATCTATTTCTTCTTCTTCCTTCTCTACTTATTCTTCCTTTGCTTCAGTCTCTTCCTCTCCCTCTTCACTGACAGTAGGACTAACATCATATGTGAGAGCTTTGATTTCTTCTTCTGCCTGCATGTCTCTGAAAACTAACCATTGTACATGAATTCTGAGGTTTTGGTGGGCATATTCTATAAGGATTCTAATTAACCCATGGTGAGCTAACTGTTGGTAATTTCCATCTTGCACTTTGATGCTTGAGTTTATCAGTGATTGCGGTAGGAAGTATGGTATGTTGAGCCTGTGGTGAGGGGGTGTTTCTGATCCAAATCTCAATTCTTTAAGAAGCCTAAAAATGATAGCCATAGACCACACTATACCTACCCTCACATGAAATGTATTTGATAAGTTGGTATCTCATCGCATTCTAGGTATATGGCGGACTTGCTCTCCTTACTCCATTCTTGTCCTCAGTGGGTTCCTCACCTTCTAAAAAGAATTTCCTTTTGGAAACCTAGCTATCTCCTTTGTCTTCCTTCCTCCATGGTAATCTGAGGGGAAGTGTGGTAACTCTATTGATGAGTTCAGGGGTGAGTTATATGGAGAGGCCTCTTACCACAATAGTGGAATGGACTCTGGTGAGTGGAATGAGGGAGAGAGCAAAATCTTGGGCCACCTCATCATCATACCACCTTAATTTTTTGAAAAACCCCATCCAATTATGCCTTGTGAAGATTTCTAGTACCTGAGGGTGTTGTTGGATTCTCACAGTGTTAGTGGGATCCCTCTTATTAAACCATCCTCTCATATTTGGTTGGTGAGGTTTTGAGGAGATGAGATGGTTGATACAATTTTCAAATGCATAAGTAAAAAACTGAGATGACTGTGTGGACAATTCTCTTGCACAACTGCCAAATTTACTCAAACTAGAGGATTTTTTTTGTTTAATTTACTTGGAAAGAGGAATGTAATTACAGATTCTACCTCTTCATAATGTTTGTTGTGGTCAATCCCCATGTTTTCCCCTCTAAAAATCCTCTCGGCCTATCATGTAGACTGTCTCTGTGTACCCTGTAGGAATCTTGTGTGCAATCCTGTAGGAATTCATGTGCAGAAAAACAATGGTGTCTTCCTTGCTGTATGTTTCCTAGGTATGAGAGTGAGCCTCGAGGAAGTGAATGCATGGGGATGACGATTTTTTCCTCTTATGGTCATTTGGGTTGAGGTAGTGTGCTGGAAGTCGAGGTACAATTTCCATTTTTTGACAGTTAGTCCCCACTACCACCTCATCATTCCCCACTTCCTCATAATCAACTCCCATTTCATGCTTCCATAGCCTTAACTGCTTTTGTCCTTCTCCTTTCTATTTTTGAGTTGACTGCCGCCATGTGTGAGAGGACAAATTGTTTTTACTTTGTTGACTGATTGAAGGTGGTCAAGTTAATTGGCCACCTTTCACTTATAAACCAATTTACTCGTAACCTTTACATCTTTTGACTACATTATGAACATGAGAGACTAAGTGGGATACTTACATGTGGTGCTTAATACCCTGTTTCAGTGGTTGAAGACCAGAAGTGCTTGCTGTGTGTATTGGCTGCATGCTATTCTTCTTCCCTTTTCTGTTGTTTTTTGATCATTTTTTTTGTGGTGCAGGTACCTGGTGTTGAAGATGAAGGTGGTGCTTCTACTTTGGAGTCCCTTCTACTCTTGGATCATCATGCTGGAAGCTTGCTGTTCTTATGATTTGTATTATGTGGGATAGGAGGCTACATGATTTCCTACAGGATGTCTTGTAGCTACTTCTCCCTCATAACTCTTAATCATACCTTCTGTTGGGAGTTTGAGGATGGTGACATGGATGGAGTGAAAGACTAGGAGTGTGGAGAATGAGGAATACTCAGGTGATGCTCCGTATTTCTCTCTGTTTCCTTCTTTTTCGAAGGCTGTGATTTTTTGTTTTTTGAAATTGATATTTTGTTTTAAGGGTGAATGCAGGGGCGATGAAGGTGGACATAGGTATGGTCATGGAATGATGATGTAGGGGTACTATTTCATTGACATATAAGGTCATGTTTTCCTTTCGGGTCACTTCCTGTAGGATTTCAGGGTCACTGTAGGTTTTAAGAGGATCCTGTAGGTTTATAGGGGATCATGTAGAAAACACAATCCCCTTGTAAACTGAAGGAAAGGAGTGGAAAAAATGAGATAAATGGTAGAATGATGAATGAAAATGAGTGGAAAAATAAAATGTGAGTGAAATGGGTCTCTTGGTGATCCTCCTTTGCTCTCTGATTGTCTTTCTTGTTGACCTGCAAAATAGAAATTTTCATGATTTTTCTCTTTTTTTTTAAAACAATTAGGCTACCTCTGAGAGGTTTTCATCCTAGATGTTTGCCCTGGGTGCCTCAAGAGAGGTTTCCACCTAGGGATCTTTTTGTTTTTTATATATTGACACCATTGGGCCACCCCAAGAAGTTTTCAACCTAATAGTGGGACTCAGGCGCCTCATGGAGGTTTTCACTTGAGTCCTTATTCTTTTTCTTTTTTCTCTTAGTGATTTGATGAGGTAGGAGCTGAAACTTGCTCCACTACCATCACTGTTTTCTTGATATCATCAAGGAATTATTGTTTTGACAATGATCTCTTGTAAATTTTCAATTGATGTCCATTAACAAGTAAAGAAATGGCCTCTTCATCGATGGTTTTGATCTATACTGAACCATTATCATGACATCTTTCTACAACATAAGGTCCTAGCCATCTTGTCCTTAACGTGTCCTTGAAGTATTTAGACCTAGAATCATCTAACAAAGCCCAATCACCTTCTTGAAATTGCTTTTCCTTGATGTTATTATCATGCTAGATCTTCCTTTGAAGTTGAATTACCTATGTATGTAGGAGGGCTTGCATTCTGAACTCATCAAAACCATTCAATTGGAGCAATCTCTCTTTTTGTGCACTGCTGAGATCTAGATCTAGTTGGGCTGCCATCCTTAATGTGTTATACTCAAATTCAATGGACAGAAAGGCCTTGTTCCATAGACCATCTCATAGGGTGTGAATCTAGTGGTGGTCTTCTAGGTGGTATTATAGGCTCAGGTGGCCTCAACTAGTCTATCTGCCCAATCCTTCCTGCTGCTTCTTACCACTTTGGTTAAGATGCCCTCCAACACTCTATTGGTCACCTCTACTTGTCCATTAGCTTGTGGATGATATGGAGTGGAGGTTATATGCTTGATCTTGTGTTGGATGAGAAATTCTTCAATCATGTTGGAGGTAAATTGGATGCCTTGGTCCATGACAATCTCTCTAGGGTACCCAAATTTGTAAAATACATTCTCCCTTAGAAACTTAGCTACCTTCTCTTCTGTTGTTACCTTAATTCCCTTGGTTTCAACCCACTTAGTCAGATAGTCAGTGCACACAATGATGTATTGCTTTTTTTTGGAAGAAGGGTCAATAGGTCCAATGAATTCCATGCCCCACTTGTCAAATGGCTCGAAAGTCACCTGAGGCTATAGAGGCATTTCATCTCTTGGAGTATGCCTTACCATCCTTTGGCACCGACCACACTAACTAGTATATATTTTCACATCTTGATGAAGAGTGGGCCAATAATAGCCTGCTTGTAACACTTTGAATGTTATCTCCTTTGGTGCAAAGTGACCTCCACAAGGCCCATCATGACAGTTCAGAAGGTGTCAAAGACTTCCTCCTCCCTGACACACCTTATCAAGATTTCATCTGGGCCAAGTTTGAAGAGATTGCCCCCAATCCAAGTGAAGGGGGCACTCTTCCTCACTATCTTGCTCTTCTCTTTGGAGGACAAGTTTGGTGGGAACTATGCAGATACCAAATAGTTTGCTATATCAACAAACCATGGAGAGAGAACTGAAATAGAAAATAAGTGCTCATTCGATAACTGGTCATCAACCATTCCTTCTTCACCTATATGCAAATTTAATCTGGACAAAAAGTTTGCAACAACAGTTTCCTTACCAGGCTTATCAACAATAGTTAGATGAAATTGTTGTAATAAAAGTAACCATATTATAATCTGTGCATTCACATATAGTTTATTCATTAAATATTTGATTGCAGCATGGTCAGTATGCACAAATGTTTGATAGCCTGTAATATGATGCCTAAATTTGTTCAATGAATGCACCACAACCAAGAGTTCCTTTTCAGTCACTGTGTAATTTAGTTAAGACTGTGACAGATTTTTTCTAATAAAGTAGATGGCATAAGGCAATTTTTCATCTATCTGACCTAGGGATACTCCTATGGCTTTGTGTGAGGCATCAGCATGAATGTGAAAGGGAAGGGCCCAATTTGGGCCTCGGAGAATCGGTGCAGTGGTTAACTTGTTCTTTAGGGTGTTTAAGGTCTCTTGACAACTTTTTGACCATATAAACTTAGAGTCCTTGGCAAACAAACCAAATAAAGGAGAGGCCAACTTGCTGGAGTCCTTTATGAACCTTCAGTATTATCCATCTAACCCTAGGAAAATTCTGACATCTCTCTGCTTTTGAGGAGGTGGGACCCTTTGGATGATAGCTATTTTGTTTGTTCCACGTGCAGTCCTTGCTGAGATATTGAATGACCTAGCACAGTCCCTGCAGTCATCAAGAATTCACATTTTTCGGGACTGAGAGACAGGTTCATTTCAATGCATTTGTGCAATACTTTGGCTAGGTTTGACAGAGCCTCTTGAAAATCACAGCCATAAGGTGTAAAATCATCCATATAAATTTCCACCGCATCATGGACTAACTCGGCGAAAATACTCAAGACTTGTCTCTGGAAAGTGGCAGGAGCATTACATAGGACAAAAGGAAGGACCCTATAGGAAAAATTACCCCAAGGACAAGTGAAGGTGGTTTTACCTTGGTCTTTCGGGCTGATTTGGATTTGGTTGTACCCACTGAATCCATCTAGGAAAGAGAAAAACTTTTTCCCTACCAGGCAATCTAGCACTTGGTCAATGAAGGGTAGAGGGAAATGGTCCTTATTTGTGGCTTTGTTCAACTCCCTAAAATCGACACAAATCCTCCACTTACCATTTTTCTTTGGAACTAACACCAAAGGAAATACCCACTCATTGTCAGAGATAGGGTAAATGAATCTTGCATCTAGTAGTTTTTGCAGTTCTTCTTTGACTATATCTTTAAGAACTGGATTCATCCTCCTTTGGGGATGTCAGACTAGCTTGCAACCCTCTTTGATATATATGTGGTGAGTACACACTAAGGGGTGTAATCCCTTCATTTCTTTGTAACTCCAAGCGAATGCATCTAGATGTTCCTTTAGCATGTTGCATAACTTCTCTTCTTAGAGAGCAGAAAGAGATGGATTGATTTTCAAGGTTCTCTCAGGGCTGAATTCTATGGGTTTGACACGAAGGGGGTTGGAATCGGCCAGGAAAGGTCAATTGGATGATTGTTCTGGGTTTCCTTTACTACATCTTCTAAGGGCAATGTACTGGGAGTTGGAATTTGGAGTAGGTGTTCAATCAAATCATCTTCATCCTACTGTCCTCCTCCCATGGTTGTTTCTAAAGTACAAAGTTGGGCTGAATAAACTTCATCTTCTTCCTCCTCCTCCAACCATAAAGGTAAATCATGCTCTAGAGATGGTTGAGCAGGAGGGTATAGGACTAACTGCTTGGACATATGCCCATTCTTAATGGTCACATTCCCAGCTCTGCAACTAATGTAAACATCGATAGTGGCCAACTAGGGTCTCCCAAGGATGAGAGGGTAACTAGTAAGCTTAGTCTTAGGCTGGATAACTAGGAAATCTACAGGGCACTCCCAAGAGTCAATGGAGACCATCACATCCTCCACAATCCCCTCAGGGGTCACTGTAGAGTGGTCTGCAAGTTTGAAAACTGTTGTGGTCTTCCTCAATGAACCTTATAGGTTGAATTTGAGCATGGTATCCTTGGTCATCACATTAATGGTAGCCCTAAGATCAATCAAAGTGTGTGGGACAATGGTGCCATTGATGTGCATGTCTACTACAGGGATTCCAGGGTCCAAGTACTTTGGACAGATTACCTGCCTCAGCATTAAGTCGGAAAACTGTCCAATGACATTAATGGTAGGGGCATCTCTTCTTCACCTCCTTGGATGCTTGAAGAAATTCTCCTTAATCAAATTATTGCAAATAGGAACAACTTTTATTGCTTGGAGAAGAAGTGGAATCTTTACACGTAGATTTTTAATTCTCCCAGAAGTTCAGTCTCTTCTGGGGTAGGCTGGAGTGGTTGGGTTAATCTCTCAGGAAAGGGTGGATTCACTTTAAGAATGCTTTCCTCTCTTTCTTCCTCAGCCTCCCTAGGTGGAGGTGGAGGTTGGTTATCTGGGATAACACTCCTAGATCTCAGGTTAATCTCTTGGATTTCCACAGCATAAGTTGGATACGATGTCTCTCCACTGTATATTTGTTGAGCCTGTCTATTATTCAGGTTCAGATTTGGTTGTGCAGGCATCTAGGGTTGCTTGGGTGGAAAAGAGTGTAAGAGATGTGGTTGGGTAGGTGGTGGAGGTAATAAATCTAGAGAATTGTTGTATTGGGGCCTCCACGTTTGGGGCGGTGCATTCCACTGAGGTTGTGGCGGAGCATATGGTTAAAAGGACTGAATGGATGGCTAGGAGTGATAATGAGATGCAAAGGACCAAGGAGGGGGTGTAGACTAGGAAGGATGAGCAGGGGGTCCCCAAGAAGGTATGGCTGTGGTTTGGTTGGGGTTGTAATATGCATGGGATGACCCTTGCATGCCCTGCTGGTATGGTCTAGGCCCATGAGGTCTCCTTTGGTTTATGTAACAGAGCTGCTCAGTGACCCCTTCAGCTCCTTGACATACAAATTTGAGTCCAAGCAAGGAAGGGCACTTTTCTATGGAGTGGTTTTCTTCATAGTCTGAGAAAATTTCAATAAAATTCAATTGACATTAATTCCTAGGATGCCTCCTGGTGCATCTAGTAAACAAAATGGCCAAGGTTCTCTCTTCTTCCTCCTTCTTTCTCTTAATGTGCGTAGTGTCCATTTGAAAGGCAAGGGTTTGCAACATATCACTTTTGAAATCTTCTAGCATGTTTTCAATTTCACCCTTGATGGATGAGTTGGAAGAGGATGTACTGAGCATAGGTTTGCTACCACTACCCTCTTTCCTAATTGCCCTAGAATAGTTTCTAAATATAGTCTTGATCTCATCATAGGGTAATTGTTAGATATCTCCTCCTGCTAACACATGTGGGGTATCTAGAAGATCTTCCCTTACTCTCCTAAGCAGGACCAGCTTTAGTGACTCAGGGTCAAGTGTGCACCTGGCCCTTTTGTAACTAAGTTGGAATCTTTCTTCGTAATCCTCTAGGGATTCATCATTGCCTATGGTCGTCCTAAAAATTTCCTCTTTAGTATCCTTTGACCAACAATAGTTTTGATACTTGTTGTTAAAGGCTTGCTACATTTGAGCCCAAGTTGTGATGCTATCCCTTGGTAAACCCATGAATTAGCACAATGCTACATCCTTGAGGGTAAATGGAAATAGTTTTAACTTCTGGTCATCATCTGTATAGTCATAGGTTCGGCATATAAACACAAACTCAAATAGGAAAGTGTCGGGGTCTTCTGTGGTCAAGCCATGGAAATGAGGTACAATAAAGGGGCTTATATTTTTCATCTTAGTGTCCCCATTGGTTTCCCTGATGGGGAAGGCACCATCAACTCTCTCTCTGTTCCCTTTGTCATTTCTGTTTTCAACCATTGGTTCAATAGGAATGGGTTCTTCTTCCTCTTCTTCCCCTGTAGGTTCTTCAAATATGTCAGGTTGCTCACCTAAGGGTCCCTCTAGTTCACAGCCATCGAAGAAGAGGGAAGGTTGGCTATTTGATGCAGTGGGTGTATTTGGCAAAAGTTTCCCTAAGTTATCCCTATTCCTACGAGGCATCAAAGGAAATGTTTTTGGGTTGGTTTTGTTTTTTTTATAGATAAGAAATAGAAGAAAGAGCAGTATTCACATATTACCCAGACAGTTCCCCGATAACAACACCAAAAAGTGACGAATGCCAGTATTGTAGCAAGAATGCTGCAACTCCTGGGCTACCAGCTTTACTTTGTCAACCTCGGGGTTCCTACAAACTTGGAGGTGACAATGTTGTTACACAAGTAACAATGATGGTTCTGCCTTTTGTCATGGTTCAGCTGGCGAGAGACCTCTGGGGTTTTCAAGCCAGACTTCTATGGAGTCAGAAGAAGCTTGGTTTTTTGAAGGAAGAAAGGGAAATCTGCTCTAAGGGAGAGCTACTCTACTGCAATAATGGAAAAGATTGAAATTCAATGCTCAATCACATCATTTCCTAATTAACTGCCAAGAAACTATGCTTTGAAATAATGCTAAATTATCATGAACCAAAAGCTACTATCTAAGCATGGAAGTAAGAAGCATCAAACATCACTAATGTTCAAGTAAAGGGATTGAAATAAATCAGTTTTTGTCTTTTTTTCTTTTCATGCAAAATCAAGTATGCAAACTAATTCCTTTTGCTGATGTGGCAGGTGAATCAAGGATGTTGGAGGACGGATGGAAGGGTTAGGAGATGTTTGGATGGTGTGGGAGACCCTTGGGAGGATTTTGATGACTTCATAGAGATTTTCCCTCAATTTAGCCTCAAAACAGGCCATTTCAGAAAAACCTACAGGATGTACTAGAAACCTACAGGATTCCCTGTAAACCTACAAGATACAACCAAGAGCGAAATGGAAGGTGTTGGAGATGATGGAAGGCTTAGGGAAGGTGGTAGATGGGTGGAATGAATCGAGGAAAGGTATAGGATCACTCAAAAGTCAACAATAAAGATAGAGGATGGTTGGATTCACTCAATGTGCTTGGAAGAATTTCTTTGAAAAATGATGAAAACTAGTGAAGGCAATGGTGAAAACAAGGAATGACTATGGTGGATGGAGTGGAAGGTGGTTGCTGGCTATGAAGTCTTTGTCTCCTTTTGAAGCACCTGCTTTTCATAAAACATGTATAGTTCCCAAAAATCCATATAACCAAGAAGCATTCTCATAAGCTAGAAAAGCATAATTAATGATCTAACTGCCTACATGATGCATGAGGAAAGTTGCTGAAAGGAATGAAAGCATGGATGAGATCTATTGCAAGGGTTAAGATAGAATAAATGGCAATGAAATCCTACTTTGAAAAACTGATCAAATGCTAATTTAAATACAGTAACCTCTAAAGCTTATGCAAGAAATAGAAATATGTGTTTTTGGGGTTGCATAAGGGTCCCTCCCTCAAATCATGATCCCAAAGGGAGGAAATGGGGCCAAGAAACCCACTTAAAACCTTGTGGTACTCCTTTTATCCCTGCTAACTTGCTACTGAAGTAAGGCACAAATGGAAGCAAACTAATAAACAACCAATCCAATCTACACTACTTGCAATGAAAACACATCTGAAAGAAAATTAACAATGAAGCTATGAGACTAATATAAACATACAGATACAAGCAAGAGGAGTCTTGGCTTCTAGGGTTGGGCCCTAACCTAAGAGCTTCAACCCTCTGAGTTAACTCAGTGCTGGCTCAAAACAAAACTCATTCTTATTACCAAAATTGAAAATTACATCAATAAAACTTTCACAAGTCTCGAGCTCGAAAATAGCTTAGAATTTTACAACAAAAATTCGAATCCTAATGAGACTCTAGGCCTCTCTACTTATACAATTGAATTTCCCAACGACTTCCTTAAAATTAGGGAGGCTCATCTCCCGAACTCGAGATAAAATAGCTCTTTGTCTCTCACTTGCTCGACTGCCTTCTAATCCTCATGGATTGGCTTCTTGCACTCCGAGTTGGTGTGATGGATGGAGGAATATTCTAATGGGGGAAAATTAAATGAGGGGGATTTACCTCCTACAATCCCTCTCCCTTGTTCCACTCGAGTTTTAACCTTAGTATTTTCCAAAATTCCTTGATTTTATCCTTCAATCCTGCATTCAATGCATATTAGTCCACTAGGCATAACATCCAACTTTAACTCATCTCATCAACAAAATATAATAAAAAACATGTAATATGTTGTGATAAAAGTTGGTTTGTCTAAGCTAGGAGGTGAATTAAGGCCAATATAATTATCTAATGATGAGGCTCATCACTTATCAATAAGGTAAGGGATATAACCCTTCATAATTTTTCAATAATTACCTTGCATATAAAGGCTGCATTGGTGACCACCTAATCCCTCGCCCTAGTCCATGCCTACCCCATGAAAATACCCTTAAGGTACACATGCTTATAATCAAAATCCATTAAGTGACTTTATGGAGTGCCAAGTGTAAAAAAAATGCATGTACATCATAATGAAAGATGTTGGTACTATGAGGCAATTAGTTAGAGTTGGAGGATACCTAAGATGGCAGCGATAACTCATGGAGCCATATTGTTTTGGAAATCTTTGTCTGGTCGAGTTAGATGCCCTGAAGTTGGTGGCATATCCTAATGGATTGTAAGTGTAGAGAAATGTGTGCACTACTTGGGTGTGAACGGATGGGGGATGTGAGCTTGGAGGTTGAAGGCTACTAGGGTTTGATATGAGGGATTGAAGGGTACCTGGAGACTGTAGAGGGTAGGGGGGACTCTTGGAGCCGAAAGACTCTAAGAACACCCTTTCAGGTCGATTTAGACAACCTGGAGGTAGTGGCACAACCCGAGGGACTATAGGTATAGAGAAGGGGGTGTAATGCTTGAGAGAAGGTTGATGGGGGATGTGAGCTTATAGGTTGGAGGTTGTTGGGGTTTGATACATTTGTTTGTTGATGGTATTGGACATGTACCTATATCTGGGTGAGCCAGTTCCCGATGGATTTGAATCCCCAACTCAAGGGTGACCCATTGTTGAGAAAAAATGGAAAACGTCGTCTATGACAAAGAGGAATTTCTGAGGTCTATAACCGCTTGGATATTTTACTAGATAAGTGTTACTATTAATATTTAATTGATTATTCTATGACTAATTATGTATTTTTCCTACGTTGTGTGTTTGAATTTATAATTGTGTATGTGAAGAATAAATTAAGAATTTATATGCTTGCATATGAGCAATTAGATTTAGAGTGCATTTAGGCGTGCATAACACACATACAAGAAGTAAAATGAAAAGGGTATCTCATATGAAAAAAGGTCATATTGATAAATGATAAAGAGATAAGACTTAGCCTAGCGCTAGAGGTATTAATATAATTGAAACATATGAAAAATCATCAATTTTTTTCCAGAGAGTAACCAGGTATGGATATGCCCTAGAAGGTGATTAGAATACACCCACATGTAACTAGTAGGGGGACAGGGACGTTACAGTTCTCAAACTTGATACTTTTGTCAAATATCGCTAGGGGCATCATAATATCCACTAAATTTATATACTTAAATAAATATGTATGAAGGATGAATTCCCATTTCCAAATATAGATATGATAGTAGATTTGGTAGTTTGTCATTAGATGCTTTACTAAATGGATGGATTTTCAAGCTATAATTAGATCAGCATAGAACTAAAGGACCAACATAAGACAACATTCACATGTCCTTCAGGTACTGACTTTTGCAATGTCATGCCTTTTGGTCTAAAAAACTGCCAAGGAAACCAATAAGAGAGCGATGAACACCATATTTCATGACCTATATTGCAAAATCATGGAAGATTATGTAGATGACATACTGGGAAAATCCATTACTAGAGCATCATGTTTGGATAATATGGAAGTTGTCTTTGACATATTAGAGGAATACAAGGTGAGTTTAAACCCAAAGAAGTGTGCCTTTGGTTCTACATCAAGGAAACTATTGGGATTCATTTTTCTGCATAGAGGCATTGAGATCGATCCAACTAAAGTCAAAGAAATTATTAATATGCCTCCACTGACTACATTGAAACAACTAAAGTTACTTCAAGGAAAAATATAGTCTGTTAAATGATTCATTTTATAGCTTGCATACAAGTTTTATCAATTGAATCATCTCTTACATAATGATGTAAAATTTAAATGGATTGAGATGAGTCAAGAAACTTTTCAATAGTTGAAATACTACCTAGCATCACCACCAATATCAGTACCATCAGTCTAGAGTATACCATTGATATTGTGAATCTCTGATACATCAATAGAACTAGGAGATTTATTAGCATAGCATGATGACAATAGAAAATAGAGAGCCATATACTATATAAGCAGAATCCTAGTGGGACATGAGATAAATTACACATCAGTAGAGCGATCATGTTTAGAGGTTGTATTTGCCTCTCAAAATCTTACACACCACATGTTGAGTGAAAAAATTATGATCATTTCAAAGGTTGATCCACCAAATTATCTTTTGTCTAAGGAAACTGTAACTAAGTGTATGACTAATTGGGTAATGATCATAATTGAATTTGATATATAATATGTGGATTGAAAAGTTATTATGGGATAGTTTATTGCATACTAGTTGGATGAAGCATTGATATATGCAAATAATTCCTTAAATTATGAGTTTCTTGATGAATTATATTCAATATCACAATTGCACCTAAGTGGAAATTATGATTTTATGGTTATTATACTCAACATGGATCAAGATTCAGTATATTGTTGATCACAACCCAGGGCGATTGTATACCAAAATCATACAAGATAGCATTTCCATGTACAAATAACATATTAGAATATGAGGCTCTCATTAAAGGAATGATGATGGCTATTGAATGACACATCAAAGAGGTTCAAGTTTATGGAGATTCTCAATTAGTCATAAGGCAAGTTAATGATGAGTAATAGACAAAAGATGAAAAAATGACAGTTTCAAGAAATAATTCTTTGAAATTACTTTTGAGTAGGTACCAAGACTAAAAAAAAAAAGCTATCAATGCAATGGAAACCATAGGATCTCTTATTGACATGCCTAACAATAGTCAATGATATGATTTCCTAGTTAAGCAATTGTTCATTCCAGCTTTTGAGGTCTCCGATACCAAAATTGTTTGTGAAATTGTTGGCCTCGATTCAACTTGGTACAAAGAAATTTATACATATATTTATGGTAATATTATACCACCCAACCTTTCCAAAACTGAAAATAAAACCTTCAATCACCATTCATCCCAGTTTGTTATACTTTGCAATATGTCATATAGAATATTTCTCGATCATACCCTCAAATGTCTCAACTCGGAAGAGGCTAATACTATGTTACATGAGATAAATGAAGGGATATGTGGTTCACACTCTAGTGGTCCAACCCTCGCTAAGAATTTTCTCAAAATAGGTTATTACTAGACCCCTATAGAACAATATGCTTATAAATATAGTAACAAATGTCGATAATGTCAACAACAAGGAGATTTGTTACATGCACTAGCAAAATAGCTCCAACTGATTACTACACCATGATTGTTATCACAATGGGGAACCAATCACATAGGAAAAATTTGATCCAATAGATATAAATTCATATCCCCACCACTGAGTATTTTACAAAGTGGAGTTAAGCCATTCCTCTCACATATATTACTGAAAAACAAACATCGAAATTAATCTTGAACTATATCATTTTTTGATATAGTTTCCCACAAGATATTATCACTAATAATGGTACATCATTAAAAAATATTGATGTTCATGAGTTTTTCCGTAAATTCCATATCTAGCATCACTTCTCCATCCCATATTACTCATAAGGTAATGACCAAACTGATACATCTAACAAAACCTTTCTAAAAATCCTCAAAAAGGTAGTCAGTGAAGCTACTCATGATTGGCACTTGCAACTTAATCCCGCCTTATGGGATTATCGTACTAGTATCTGCACTCCTATAGGCGCCACCCCATACTCTCTTTTTTATGACATTCAATTTATTCTACCTATTGAGGTCAAAATCCCATCTCTGTTGTTATCCTAAAAAACTTGGTTTATAATGAAGAGTTTCGAGTTTCTAGATTGCATGAGCTAGAATTACTAGATGAATGACAACTCAATTCACTAAAACATTCGTAAGTTTACTAAAATCTCTTTTGTCATTGCTATAATAAGAAGATCAAGAGAATACTTTCTAGGTTGGAGACCTAGTCCTTAAGGAAAAATCAAAATCTTTTGTAAAATACAATTAACAATAAGGGTAAATTTGAGCCAAACTTGTTGGAATTTTTTTTTATCACTACCAGTTATGGTACTAGAGCATATCAACTTTCAACACCTAAAGGTGAGCCTCTAGTAGAGACTATAAACAATATCCATCTTAATAAATTATACACATATCTCTCAAGGTATCTTGACTCAAAAAAAGATACTAATGAGAAATAATTAGTCTTATGGTAAAAACCACTTCAATGGTGCCTTGAATAAATACCATAGTTCCATGCGTGGTGGTCTTCATCCACCATCTATTAGGTTTTATATACTTTCTTAATAACTCTTGCATATCCATCCATAATAAACAATCATCTCATGCAGGTTCTATGTGTAATGGGCTTCATCCACCATCTATCGGGTTTTCTAGACTTTCTTAATAACTCTTCCATCTCCATCCATAATAAACATTCATCTCATCCATAATAAATACCAAAAAAATATTTTCTATCACCCCATCATAGCTTGGAAAATATTAATTCTTATTCCATAATAGCTCCATTCCATTATCCCATCAATAAATTCATCCACCCATCCAATAATAAATAGTCCTTGCCTAACCGAGGGCATATTTCTATACTTTCTTAGTGGATTGGATCCACATCATAGATTTCTCACGTCATTTGTAATAACCGATCATCCAATAAACCACAATAAAACAAACATGACATATCTCTTCACCTCATCTCACTATCATTTAGAATATGACACTTAAACTAGAAAACAAATTAATGATCGTGTTAAGCATAGAGTTGTCATGAAAATCAAAGAAGAAGAAAACATTCTAACTAAACTAGTTTAAAAATCAACATATCCGTTTCCTAAACATCATAATCAAATATCACTTAGACCACTCATTCCTTAATACATATCCTTCTTATAGTAGGCATAGTCTAAACATTATCCAATATAGAAAACACTCCTGGAAAGAAATATAATGGTTTTTTCTTGTTTACTCAGTCGATATTTTTATTATTTGATTTATATTTTTCTTCCTCCTAACACTCACTCAAGGCCATCTTGGAATTTCAATATCATGGTGAGCCTAGAGGAGTACAAGATGAGCATGATCGTTTCTTTTATATCCTATGTTTGTGGATGTTCTTGTAGTATTTGGATAACAATTAATTATGTGTTGGAATACCTTTTAACATAATATTCATCCTCTTTCATATAGGGTAATTTATACCTTTTGTGCATTAGGAGTATCACACTTCAAATGATAATCTTCCTCACTTGGTTCAGACAAGGTTACAATATGTCTGGTATGACAAAGGATACCCCTTCTTGTTTACAAAGTCACAATCCTATTTAAAGGATACATCATCACCTTGGTTCTTCTACCTTGGTGCATATTGTCCATTTTTTATATCAAATTAAGTGTTTATCTCTATATTTTTTTGAATTTAACTACAATACAGATCATATAGAGTCATTTTTCCATCCTATCATGCATTAATTCTATCCTAACATTACATCTAGTTTTATCCTGTCATTGTCGTTTTTCCATATCTAATTTCATATTGGGGCCATATTTATATATTTCATTTAGGTGTAGAAAAACACCCTCCTTCTCCACTTCTTTCATCCAATCTCTATTCTTCTAACTCCATATTCCTTTTCCCTCATTTTTTTCCTAACATGTCATTTTTAACCTTTTGAGACATTCTCCAGAAATTTATGTTTCCTTGCAAAATTTCTCAATGGTGTAATTCTCCCTCCCACCCCCTTGGGTTATTCTTAGGCTATGGGAGGTGTTACCTTAAACTTAACCAACTTCCATGGTCTCACTATGGAAATGGGGTTACAAAATTCCTTCTCACATGAAATGTGCAAAACTCACTCTAGACAACACCATTGCATCTAGATTGACAAGATCTTTTCGATGATATAAATTTTATTTCAAACAGATTCCTGGATTTAAATTTATACCCATTTGAAAATTAATCCCCTTTCAACCCTACCAAATCAACATGCACTTCCAAGCTTCATGTGTTGCTCTACTACATCACATAAATCCCATGTGGCCCACACTACATCATAGCTCCATAGTTCCACCATGCCCCATGCCATTCCTTCAAAATTTACCCCATTCAAACCTTTGTGGCACAACAATACCTTTCTTGTTACATTATGGTGGGTTTTCCCATTACACACTCTTTGTTAGTTGCTCCATTATTCCAAGGGTATCCTACTTCAACCCTCCATGGCACACTGAGATGTTAATACTTACATTATGTAATGGGAAGGTTCCCACTCTACAATTTCCTTCTATCGTGGCCTACAAAAATTAACACTGCAATCATTGCCAGGGGATCCTTAGTCCATGAGTGGTGTCACTTAGCCACATCAAATTCCATGTCGGTACCATGTGGCATTCCCCAAACCAGGTGGCACCATAAAACCATGGCCACATGTCTCCTAGGTTCACATCAACATAGCCTCTATGTCACCTATTCCTACTATGTATTACTCAAATCATGCTAACATCAAGGTAATGTCATCCTCCCACGTGGCCACCTTTGGTGGTGCCATGTGTCATCCAAAAATCGACCTCTTGGACATCCAAAAGGACCATTTTTTCCAACCATGTGTCATGCTAGCAACATGCCATTTAAGAAGTCCTTCCATGTCACTAGCCCTCATGGTGTCCACGTATCCATACCTAGCCTACATGGTACTTTCCACCTCAGCCTGTGCTGGCATCCCATAGGGCCAAGCTAATTCATGCAAATCCATAAATTTTATACTATATGAAGTTTGGTGCCCTTGATATGATTTCTTAGTTAAACACCATTCCCATCTCCATTCCATGGGACCTATAACTTACCATTTGGTCACAAAATTTATTTTACATCACGCCCCCACGCCTTCTAGCAATAACATCCATTTCTCCTACAAACCACTTGCCAGGGAAGGTGTGACATGACAAGAATATTTATCGTCCAATAATAGCAGAATATCCATATTCACTCTCCATAACAGTGCTCATTTCTAAGTGTTTCATTCATTCAGATCGACAAGGAAGGCACAACACAAATTAGTGCTAATCCCTCAGATTAATGACAATCCCGTCATTAATTTAATCATACTAATTAGCACTAATGCAAGATATCGATACAAACAAAATTTCATCTATACCCAAACTTGGAAATTTCATGGAACTCTCAGAGACATGGAAAACTTTCAAAACTATGAACTATATACAAACCAAGCCCCTAATCCATACTAGTATTCAATGCCTTATGCATAACCATGACATATCAATGGAACACTCAACCTGCCTACCTTTAGACACATAACAAACCAGATTTTAGCCAATATTACTCTTTAACTTCAAACGCGAAAGCATCACATTAATCACACAATGGATCATAGACACACTCCATTAGATCTACTGGCAAAGCATATGTTATAATACAAAGACATTCCATAGCCTTAATCAGTTAAACAATCACGACTATGCCGAACAATGAATCCTCACACTGTAATAGTTAACCATGCATAAAAATCATTCATTCCAACCATATAAATACTTATGTACTTTTGTAAGATATCAACAAGCGCAGAGGTCTCTCCATAGGGACTTCATTGGGGGAGCAATACTGTACCACGTGCGTTGATATTGGGGGATATATATTGAGGAAAATATGACATAATATATTGAGCATATAATAGGGGGTAAAGGGTTTTTATATGTTGTGTATAAAAATGGAGCTCAAAGTTAATGAAAAAATATAAAGGGGTATAAAAAAATGTCAGTGAAAAAAAGGGTAGTTATAATATCTAGTGAAAGTAGGGATTTTTTAAATTGGGAAGGTGTGTTAGGTTTGTATTGGTAGGGGGTTAAATAAAATGATTTTTAGAGGTATAAGGGCATTGTTTAGTATTCCATGAACACACATGCTATGTTAGAGGTTCATTGAGTCTAGCCCTCGTGGGCCTCTCAACCCTTCATAGGCATGAGAACATATAATTACCATCTCATCAAGCCAACTATGAATATTACATTCCTTCATAAACAATATTGGTGCATATAAAACAACCATGCACAAACATGTATATAAATTTGTAAACCATGCTTAGATAATAAATCAAACATTTTTACATAAATGACACATAATCAATCATTGGTCATAAGCACAGTATGGCATACCATAGCCTGTAGGCTTACAAACATAGCCAATAATACCTATATGAATAGACTAAAATGGCTGGCAATTTAAGGAGGGAATTCCACGCTCCACCCAACCATATGCCAACTACATTGCAACTTTTCTTACATCTAACCACCCTGGATCCAGATCTAGGTTATGAGGGAAATTCTTGCACAGGGAATGGATTCACATCAATGGGTTGAATATGATTTTAGGAGATGGAGGCCACCACTCTAGTGCTTCATCAACTTGACTACTAACACTTTGTGGCTCATTCACTTTATGAAGTTCACACAGACCGCATAGGTTGAGATGAAGAAATCACTAGTTATAAGGCATATCCAACTAGATGAATGACCCGATCATAAATAGAAGGCTACCAATTCAATGGAAATGCATTAAAAATTAGGGGAATATGGCCCAACCTAGGCCGACCACTCCCAATATTCTACTGTCTAGTGAAAATTCTTGATCTCTTATGATACGGTTACCAGAGTCTGACCTGTCTCATTAGTTCCTTCTCCTCTCATAACATATGGATGTGAGGTCAAAATAATCCCCTCTCAATATGTGAGTGCAACACATGGAATGGGAACCTCCTACCATTTTGTACCAACTAGTCCAAATGATATCCCTTAACCAATCAGGAGATGGTTCCACATTAGAGGAAATTTCAACCTAAAAGTGGCCTCCTAAGGAAAAATCAAGAAATTAATAAAAAGTGCCATGTATACAAATTTCTAATATTACTTTACTTTTATCTATGTTCCATAACATTAATTAGCGCGAGATTTAATAATTTTTTTAATATATTATTTCTATTTTTTTACTTTCATCAAAATCCTTCAATATATGAGATTATATATATATATTTAATGCTAGATTATATTTTATATATAACGAATTTTTTCGGCATGGTTAGTAAAGTCAATGAGTTCGATTTTTTAATTAAATTTGAAGGATTTTGATTGGTTTAGATATTATGACATGGAAATTATGTGAAAATTTCATCGGCACTTGTAGGCTGAAATTTCCTCTAATGGTCTATTACACCACCTCCTCCGTTTTCAGGTGATGGTGTTGTTCCACTCAACTTTTGTAACACTCGATAATTATCTTTGTGCCTTTCATTTTAGGTCTGATCACATCGCATAACACTTGTCAGAAAATTGACCCACTAAGTGTAGAAGCCATATTGGCATTTATTCGGCTGGTATGGATCATGGATACTCAAGAAAGACAAGTAGGAAAGTAGGCTTCAAGCATTAAATTAGCTTGAGGTAAATACAAGTGAGAAAGTAAGTTTCCCGTCAGGCAAAGGATTCGTAAGGCTATCCAACATTCAATTGTGTTGATTAATTAATATTAATTATAATATGTTTAATCAGAGCTCCAACGAGTCGTGGTCCTTCCACATTGGCGTTATAATCACAATCATCATTACAATAAGTAGGGGTAGAACACGAAGATGTTACAAACCCTACCCCCTTAAAGGAACATTGTCCTCGGTGATAGGAGAAACAGGGAATGTCAACAAAATCAAAGCTCTATATTTTTAGCTCTTTATCTCAACAACATTTTTCCATGTCCTGAATCATCATGTCCAACCATATCGTTCACTATGCTTAGGCTCCTTCAGGGAGAAACTTCAACTCATTGTTTCCTAGGAGACAGACAATGTACGCTTGATCCCACTAAGTATGTACCTAATTTTTGAAACCAATTCAATTCATAAGTTTTGACATCCACTGCTATGCTTCATCAATCCCTGGGCTAATACATTTCCTCTTCCACACAGTCACTCGCCTTCTAGTTCAGACATCCCCTTCTTTTCTTCCTTCATCCCTTGAGCGATCCATCCCTTGGTAAGGCTTCCTCGCACAGGAAGAGTATTCATAGCCAAGACATCCCTCTGCCTTGCTTTAACATCACAACACATTTGTCATAACATAACTCATGGTGATCAATGCATATCATAGGGTTCCAATGTCACTATAATGGCCTAGTTCCTGAATTCTTCACCTCTCTTATGTAGTTGTTCTGCGTTTTGATATATCATGCTGATACTCTTTTCTTGATAGTCAACATCATATATTTATTCTTGATAGTTTAGTAGTCCACTTACATAAAAAACACATGAACCCTTTGAGATTATTCATAAAAACTTTAAAACATATTAAATCATAACTTAATTAGAAATTTATCTAATATGATAATTGATACTTATCTTTGTGGCCTCCTCTTGCTTTTGCACTAAGTGGTTTATTAACCAAAGAAAGAACTCAGTGTTGTATATAGTCCATGTAGTATTTAGACAACTCCATCTTTAAAATCCAGTGCACTAAGTGGTTCTAAGGCCAAGGAAAGCACCCTGTGGCGATCACACCACTCCACACGCTCTTTTCGTACAACTCCATCCTCAAACCCAACTCACTAAGTGGTTCTCAGCCCTAAGGCAAGCATTCAGTGACGGTCACACTTCTCAATGCAGTCTTTTCACACAAATCCCCAATGGATTCCTCATGCTAACACATCTTAGCGACCATGGGCATATTTCTTCTCCCATCAGCTACTCACCTTTATAGGCCTAGGAAATTTCCATTCTAGGTAGTCCACTTGTCCAAACGTTTTTCTGCATGCCCTCCCATTAGTTACTCACCCTTTTGGGCCCAGCTAATCCCCATTCCAGGTAGTTTACCTGTCCAATGGATTTCCTGCATGGGCCAATGGAGTCTCACAACCCAATATCCATCTGACATGATTTAATGATATGTGCATGGAGTATTATTGCTAAGTACCCATATGGCATGCTCCATTTCACTACTCATGGAGTCTTATAGTCAAGGTCACAACTATGAATTACTCCCATGAGATAGACATAGTTCCACATATCACAATGGCTTCACACCAATCTTCTTCCCGAGATCCCAACTCAATCATGTTACTTGTGCCACAACATTTATTTTACCATGAGATATACTCAAAAGTTTCAAACCAAAACATTTAATTAACCAATCTTTGCTTCATCTCGAAGTCTGATCTCATAAGCATGAAACTTTTGGTCAATTCATTGATCTTCCTTGCATGTTTTGTTGATATATCATGGTGGCTTTGATCTCACACCATTCCAACACTTTCCTGCAACCTGATTTTTCAATCAACCAACACTTTTTAGTGTTTGTATATATATATATATATATATATATATTATATATATATGTATGTACTGTATGTATGTATGTATTGTATGTATTGTATGTATGTATGTATGTATTAACATCATACATACGTACAACGACATAAATTACATCTACTACATACTACTACATTAACAACATATATATATATTATATATATTATATTTAATATTTATATTTATTATTTATTTATTTACTTTTCCTAGGTAATTCTTTTGGTGTTGGGTACCGCCCGGGGAAGAATTTAGCCTCCCTCTTATTCTCTGAAGAAAGAGAGAGGTTATTGGTACATAGAGCCAACCATCAATATAGACTCACTTTAGAGCAACAACAAGTTACTCTTATTCCCACAACTAAAACCATGTCATCACGGAGACTTGAACCTAGGTGGGGAAGATGACAATAATCCGCCCACACCCAAGATTAAAATTAAATTTGATATTACCACACCACACACACACACACACACACACACACACACAACACGTTAAAGTTACTTCAAAATTATTATATTCATAATAATTCTATTATCCAACTAAATTCAAATACATTGAAATGATGTTGTTATTGCACTATACATGTGCACCATATTTATTCCAAGCATTTCAAAATGAAATTAGACATTAACTCCAATGGAATAATAAGTCATAAATGATAAATACACATCTCTAAATTCATTAGCATTTTAAATGGAGTCACGTAGAAAAATTGCAAGAATTATTGCCATCTTTCATACGAAAGGCTCCTCACCTTCACCATACCACTTCATTGTATCCATGCAAGGCATGGATTAAATTGAAACACCAATTTTCAAATTCAACTGAAGTAATTCTTGCCCAATTCCTTTCATTTACCCATTTTTACATTAGATGTCATAGTACCATCACTCGTAGTTAAAGCCTTTTAAAGAGTCTAGCTAGTTGATAATTATTCATGCTGTTGCAATAACCCGTAGTCACTGAAATGATCTTATCCGCATACATTAGTCATAAATTCATCAAATCAACTATTATATATTTCAATGGAGACTTCATAAAGGAATTTCATTTGTATTCACTCCTAGGATGTCTTCATTCAAGCTATTCATATGTTGTCAATTTCTAGCCTTTATCAATTTCATTCATACACACAACAAAGGTCAGAACCATAAGCATAAGAACATCAACAATGGTAGTTAACAACAACAGGTCATTTTGCACACTTTCCTAGTGGACATTGCATGTGGAAAAACATAACAAGTAGTATACCATTCACATAGTGCTCATATTAATCCTTTCCCTACTGTGATGGTTCTCAAAATAACATCATTATACCTTCATTGCATTTTCTGTTTTCTCATATTCATTATAGATATATATATAGATATATATATATATATATATAGCTTAGCCATGTGTTATTTTGGTTAAGGGAACTCCTTTCTTATGCCATTTTTATGGCTGTTACATTGTTGTCCATTTTGTTCATGTGGACCCAATCAAGTCCACCTAACTATTTTGTCATCCTCTTCTGCTTTCTGCTACCATCATTTGGTGTACAAGGTTTAATTATGGTTTTTCACTTCTAATTGGGTTTTATTTAGCTCTTCTTTAGAACCCATTTTATTTCCTTTCCCACACCGAACAAACCGCCAAGGACAACCTGCAAAAGGAAAACAGAGAGAATGAGAACAAAGAAAACCATAATAGCAACATAAGGAAAAAAAAACCAACATGGATATGAATGAGGTCAACAAACAAAAAAAATAAGAAAATTATAATAACAAAGACATGGAAAACATCCTCCCCACACCTTGTCCATTAATTCCCATAAAACTCAATCCTTTGAGTTCCCATCTCTTTTTGCATTGTAGGTTGTTGGTTCAGGTGTCCATGGGTTGCATGTGCTTTTCCTTCTTGCAACAACCGTTGGGTCCTTCCCCCTTGTGTTGAAATATGGCAACAAGAATATTTCAATTTAATTTGTCCTTGAATTAAATTGTGAATTAAAATCGAATTTAGTCTTAATAGCTACTTGGAAACAATTGATTAATTTATTTTAAA
>APFE030880693.1:0-16018 GCA_000404065.3 Pinus taeda
TTAGACATTTTCAAAATTACATATTATCTAGTTATTTCCAATATTTTTAGTATTCTATATTTTTAATAAAAAGTCATTGCTCAAATACTTTATTGTATTTTAACATCTACACTATATTGAAGTTATGTTTATTTCTCTTATTTCCATTTCATTAATAATTAGAAAACATCTTTTTACATTTCCATTGCTTTCCAATAATTCTTATCTAAATTCATTCCTTTTTATCCAATGTCTCATCAATTATCTTATTTTAAACTCGTCTTATGTTTAATTAGTGTACCCTTTTAGCAAATTAATTTAATTTAAGGCTAATGTAATTTCTTTTGGCAATACTACATTATCATGTCCAATATATCACCCCTATTAGGGCAAGGAATTGAACTAGTGACTTCACATCAAGAAGTGCCTTAACAAAGCACTCACCATCTATCCAAGACCCCATGAAAATATATATGTGTGTGTGTTAAATTGGAGTCAAATTCATGGTAGAAACTTAAGTTTTTTTTGTTTTTGTTTTTTTAACTTAGTTAATGAAAAAGAACACTTATTATATTTTTCCCTTAAAATAATTATAATTATAATTTTCATATCTCATATTGTCCTTTCATGTATTAAATCTTATCCTACCCTATTAGTATTGCATCATTTTGCTAAGATATATTATACCATTTGATAATGTAATTATAAAATATTATAGCTAACTTAAGATAGGTAAATATTTATATTAAGTTTTATTTTATGTTTTTTCAAATTAATGATAATTGAGTATATGTAACAAGAGGCATTTGGGTGCAGGTTTTTCAAAGCAATCATATTACTATACATGGCCAAGAGAAGTGTATGTGCACATTTGAGATTACATGGCTTGGTGGCCCAAATGTGTGGCAAAGGGCTAATGTTTATTGTGAAAACATCTACTTACCCGCATTTGGTAGCATAGAAGAGCACCCTGTGCTTAAAGAGGCAACTAAGCTTCTCCAAAGCAGAGAATATAGAAAGGCTCATGATATGCATAAGGATGTTACTTTAAAGACAATAGACAAAAGTGATGTTGGCTTTACTACTAGTTCAAATTTTCCATCCACAATTGTTCCAAGGAAAAATAACATTGAAGACCATTTGGTGAGATCAAGAAACAAGAGGAAGGTGACATCAAGTAATAAGGAGGAACGTTCTTGTGTAGTAATCACGGAAGACGAGAATGGGTTTATAGTATGTAGTACACAAAAGAAAAGTGATTACTAAACATCAAATGCAAGACATTGCATTATTTTTTTATTTTATTACCATTTACTATATGGGTTTATAGTATGTAGTGCTAAAAAACAGAATTGAATAGTGAACGTTAAACATGAGACATTGCATTGTGTTTTATTTTACTATCATTTACTATATGGTTTTAGCTATTTTCAACCATAATATTATTTTGGTAACTGCTTAATAACCTTGTGTTGATAACACTCACAAGCCTTATTGGAAGTGAGTTATAGGTATGTTTTTAGTTGTCATTAGATATTATGTGTTATTTTGAGAGTGATTATGACAAATTATGTTGCCTAACCTCTTAATTTTGAGGTAGTTATTTTACTATCATTTACTATATGGTTTCAACTATTTTCAACCATATTATTATATTGGTAACTGCTTAATAACCCTGTTTTGATAACACTCACAAGCCTTATTGGAAGACAGCTATAGGTATGTTTTTAATTGTCATTAGATATTATGTGTTATTTTGAGAGTGATTATGACAAATTATGTTGCCTAACCTGTTAATTTTGAGGTAGTTATTTCTATTTTTCCATTGGATGCACAATGTTAGCTCGATTAGATTAGATTTATTAGATCTTAAAAGTTCTTTGATTTAATCAAAATACACTTCTATCTTTATCAATAACCTTTTGTCGATAGCTGCTTAATAAGATTTTTTTATAGCATGCAAAGGCCTTATTGAAATTCAATTATAAGGATGTTTTTTATTGTCATTAGATATTACACGTCTTATTTTGAGAGTGATTATGCAAGTTATCTTCCCTAACCTTTAATTTCAAACTAGTTATTTCTACTTTTGCATTAGGTGAAAATTTTTGTTAGATTAAATTACTTATTAATCTATTTTTTTATTGAATCAAAATAGACTTATATGATTCTCCAAAAATAGTTAGGCTCATTAAAATATTATTTTTTAGTAAATTATTTAATATAATATTTATTATTTATTATATCCTTGTATAATTAATAATTTTTTTAAATTTATTTATAAGGCCTAATTTATTTTGCTTTTATTTTAGAAATTAAGTTTTATCGTAAATATGATATTTGGAATTTTCCTTATTATATTTGAAATTTTGTAACTGATTGAAATAACAATATAATTTACTAATAATTGACTTTGGATTGTTTAGTGACCATCGTTGTAATTTAGAGTAATCTTAAAAGTAAGCTAAATTGGTTTTTTCTTTTGCAATTAGTTCACATTTTTTGTTTTAATAAAGAAGTTATCATGCGATTCATATATCATGTGATTCATAGAAGTTCACTTTTCTCTTCTCCTAGTTATTTTTCATCTCAGGCCCATTAAATATTTTTGTCCAAATTTTATCTTTAATTTCCATTAGTTGATAAAGTTGATGTAAGATCTCTAATGTGATGCGTTTCCTCAGCCCGATTCCACTGGGAAAGATGGTAAAAGGTAAGAAATTTTAATTTTCAGTCGCACATCAGTTTTCATTATTTTAATCTTTTGACGTGTAACTTAATTAATGGACATTCAATTAGACTTTCCTATAATTGAGGGTGATCTTCTATTTGATAATTATTTTAATCTCTTTACAATGAGTTATTGTATATTTTCTAACTTTTTTTTCATTGAGAAAAAAATGACTATTTAAATTAAACACACTTGTTTTGTTTGTCTTGTCAAGTTGACATATTATGGTCAAGTTTGTGTGACTGAACAAGTACAAATAAGCGACCTATATCCTCCATTTGACCTCTAGCTATTCCATGCAATAAAAAGAGAGAAGTTTAGGTCTATAGAAGGAGATTTATAGGTTCATAAATCATGAACCTTTGGGCAATGTGAAGTAGAAGCACTTGAGGTTTGGTTTGTGGTTTTTGTGGTTCTTGGGTTATAGTCATTTTGTGTTCCTTTGATAAGATTTTGGAGTCTATCATTGGACCAAAACTTAGTCACCCTACTAAGATTGATCTTGGTCTAATCTTAACTCATCCTTTGCACACAATTTTGACCCACAGGTTCACTTATGACAAACTTGTGTTTCAACCTAAATCTTGTGGGAATACAGCCCCTCTGTGGCTAGAAACACTTTTCCCTAAGGCAAGAGTTTTGGCCCCATTGTATCGTATGGTAATTGAATCTCGAGAGAAGATTTCTGACAACCTATAAAAAACCTTGGTCTTGAGGAAAAGATGGGTATTGAGGCCTGGATTTTGACCATACTTGGAGTGAACCCTGGATCAATTTTGAGTTGACCTTGTATCAATTTCTGAAAAAATTTGGATTAGTTTTAGGATCATACCTTGAGCAGTCCTTGGATCAAAGTCTTGAGCATAATTTGTTTAGTTTTTGGATCAGACTTTGAGTAGACTTGAAGAAGCTTTGGAGCAAGCTTGTTGAAACAGACTTGGAAACACTTCTTGAGCATACTTAAAGCATAATTTTGGAGCTCTTGTTGAAGCATCATTGAGGTCATCTTTGTAGGAGACTTGAAGTAGACCTTTTGGACCTGAATTTGAAGAATGCTTAAAGAACTTTTGAAGCATCTTTGGAGCATATTTTGGAGAATATTTTGGAGCATAATTGAAGCAACTTGGATAACATCTTGAAGTAGTGTTTTGGTAAAGTTTTTGAGGTATGTAATTTTTTTTTATAGGTTGGATTCTAAGAGGATTGGTGTCCTCATATAGATTGGGTTGGTGCCTGGATTTTATTGAGAGGATTGGTGTCCTCATTCAAGGTTGGAGCCCTGAAGAACTAAATCTTCTGCAAAGATTGGAGCCTTGTAAGAATTGAATTTTTTGTAATGTTGAAGCCAAAATTTCAGGATTTGTATTTTCATCATTTGAATTATTTTAATATAAACTATTTTTATTTTGTTTCTTGTGTTCTAGTCTATCTTGTGCTTTCTACTGTGAAAAAATCTTAACTAGCATAATATAACAATTGAAATAAATATTGATTCACCCCTCCTCTTAGTATTTACAACAATTGGTTTTAGAGCTAGCTTCTTCAAATTAGTCTCACTATTGGAAGAAGGATTTTTAATCACAATAGCATGTAAGGAAGAAACTAAGGCTCACCTCTTTGATGGAACATATTTTATTTTTGGAAAACCAGGTTGAAGTTCTATTTGATGTCTTTTGGAGTGGAAGTAGGGCAATCAGTTATAGATAGATATAAAATCCCATCTCCTCTACCAAAAAACACAGATGGAAAGAAAGCATATGTGGAAAATGCTAAGGCCTTGAACTCTATAACAAGTGTTTTGTCAAATTCAAAGTTCACTAAGGTTATGAATTTTGAATCATCCAAATAAATGTGGAACCGGCTTATCAATAGATGACAAGGTCAAAAAGGAAAAGCTCCAAACCTTTAGATGGAATTTTGAGAGTCTTAACATGAATGATGAAGAATATATTGTTGCTTAATTTATCTAAGTAGATGAAGTGGTTAAATCTCTAAAAGGGTTAGGTGAAGATGTCAAGGAAAAGATAATTATCCAAAAGGTTTTAAAATCTCTTCCAGACCATTTTGATGCTAAAGTTTGTGCCATATAATCTAAACTAAAAGATTTGGATAACTTATCAATGGATGAACTTCATCGAATCTTGATGCGGACATGCTAGGTTGCCTCAGTTTCCCATAACTTAGGATACTCCAACACAAACACCCACAACTATGCTTTGAACAAATTCTAGAAATTTAGAAATTAATTAAATATTCGTATTCAAAAGAGAGCTTGGATTTAGCTTCACAAGTTCCATGAGAGAGAGTCTCTCCTCTTCTAATCATTTTTCTGACCTCACTCAACTTACATGGGGTTCATTTTTCAAATGGAATAATAGGCAGGCTGAAACATTCTCTCAAAACCTCATACACATCCTTAAAAATTCATTGTTACAGTCATTTCAAAATAATTTCACAGTGCAATCAAAGTCCTATAGGTGCTGCAAAATATCTTCGTAGCGCCCCAAAACCCTGTCTTTTAGTATTCCAGGAAGCCAAAACAAATTGGTTTGGTTCCTAATCACTTCTACATGGGTTTGAAAGGGTCCTTGATACAATGGATGTTGATAAATGCAGAAGGGAATTCTCAATTTGATTTTACCTTGATTAAATTGAGAAAATTTGAATTTCCACATCAATAGACAACTTGGATGCAATTAACTGAGGTGACATGACTCTTGTCACTCAGTTAGCTCAGTAAATTCAAGTTAGAGGAGTTATAGTTTAGTTAAGCATGTATGATTTCTAATTTGTAGCAATCAAATTTAGTTATCAAAGGTTGTTTTAAGTTAAAATAGTTCTAACTGCTATAGGAACTAGTGGAGGGTTAGTTGTGTAGTGAGAATTCAGTCAAACTGAGTGATCATCTAGTTAATTGATCAATCAACCCAAAATAGCTAGTGCATGCAGAGAATTCGAGTTCCATATTTGTGGTGGAGCTTTCAAGGTAGTGTCACATTAGTTGTAGACCAGTCTTAAGTGTATAGGTGTTGCATGGAGTTGAATGATCAACCTTGGGAGTTATGTGATCCATTTTGGAGAACTTCCTAAATAATAGGGTCCTAATTTCTCAAGGAATTGTGTAAGAAAATAGGGGCTCAAGAAGAGGCAAAATATGACTAAGTCTGGGTTAGAGCTTCTTAATGAGAAAAGAGATATGTTATTCACTTGTAGGTCGTGCTTAGTTGAGAAAAGCAATTGTAATACATCTCTATTAATCAGATTAATGCAAGCAAGTGAGGGGTTTTTAGCAGATTTCTTTTCCCTGGAAAAAATATTATGTGCATGTGTGTTATTTCTTGCATATCTGAGATTATTGTTTTATATTGTGATTTGATCTCCATAGAGCAATAGTTTAGGTTTGTGTCTTGTGATGTTGATTAAAACTTCATGAGCAGTTGCAAATCTACACCATAATCAGCGAGACAGTTTCTTCTCCCAAGTAGAGGTGAATATTATAATGAAGATTCCAATGAAGGATCTTGTTTTTTCTCATACTGCAAATGCTCCCTCCTAATGATGATGATGATGATGTATGATGAATTATTTTTATCTTCTAAAATGCTATATGACTTTCTTTCAACCATATATACTACATATTCTTTCAATGAGGTTACCAAGATATACTATTTTTTCTATGATGACTGCTACATCCAGGTAAACTTCTACTTCAACTATCCTTTCAAGCTTCTATAATGATGTCATGAGCTCTTGATTCAATCATATGCTTATAATATGATGCATCCTACCATACTTACAATGATTTCTACCATGATATCCATCTTTCACAAAAACCAAAAATAACTAAGTTAAGGAGATTATCTCAGCCATAGTAGAGATATTTGACTTCCTCCTTATTTGATTTCTTCTTCTCAGGTTCTTCCACTTCTTCGTTGATATGTGATTCATTTATTTCTTTCCTTTTCTTGTTTTCCTTCTTGAGTTTTGGACAATCACTCTTGAAATTCCCATATTCTTGACAGCCATAGCATTGGATATTTGACATATCTTTTTTCTTCAATTTATGAGGACCAAAATTCCCAAAATTTCCATTTCTCCTAGCCATGGCAGCAATCCTTGAACTTGTTCACTTGGTACTACATCACTTTTTTCCTTCAACCAGATTTCACTAAATGGGGTGGATTCCTTCTTTCCATATATGCATGATACAAAGTTGCCCCATTCATCATCTAGTTCATTGAGCACCATAATGATCATCTCTTTGTTAGACATTATTTCCCATAACATTTGCATTTGGTA
Source organism: Pinus taeda (assembly GCA_000404065.3). Taxonomy (NCBI): domain Eukaryota; kingdom Viridiplantae; phylum Streptophyta; class Pinopsida; order Pinales; family Pinaceae; genus Pinus; species Pinus taeda. Next base: position 7,010 of record APFE030880693.1, read on the forward strand.
TCATATTTGTGACACCCTCATAAGATATGAGGTAGTCCCTCCTTCCTTTGATACCTTCATTTTATATAGCTTGGTTCTAAAAGACATCACTTCTCCTACAATGCTTATCAAGAATAATTCTACTAGCTTGTCATAAATGTCTTTTGACTTCTCCAATTTTGCTACATAATGGATGAGAGAATCCTTAATTGATTCTATAAGGATTGTTTGAGCCCTTATCTTCCCCTTCATATATCTTGTTAGAGCATGAAATTGTTCTTTTGGCGGTTCAACAATTGAACCCTTAACATGTCCAATGAATTCATTTTCTATGTGGATCAAATTTGTCCTCTTATTCCATGGAAGGAAATTTCATGACCCAACCAACTTATTGCTCTCCTTGTAGAATGGAGTCATTTTGATAGTAGATTCAGTCATAGATATAAGGATACTTAATTGTCAAGTGAAGATGCTCCTTTGATGGTGATATATTCAACTTGATGCTTTTCTTGATTTTGATGCTAGTTGATTATGATAGCTTTGTTGAAGATGGCAGTACTTCTTCTAGAGATGTCCTTATTCTGATATGCTTGTGATGTGATATTTCTTCAAAGGGATTGAGATCACCTTAATTCTTTTGATGATGATGGCAATGCTTCTTCTTTGATATAGAGACTTCAAGATGCTTCAATGTGTAGTCCTTATTTCTTTGAGTTGAGGAGGGTCCTTGATATCTTATTCTCCTTGAGATGATGATTGTAAAATGTGCGAGCTTCCCAAGGATGCTTCAAGTGTGGAACCCTTATTTGGATGAGCTAGGGTTTTGAGGTCTTTTATGATATTCCTTACTTCCTTCCTTGATACTCCTTAGATTGTTCGACCCTTACAAATCCATTCTTGATGGTTTTATATCATATTTAATGCCTTGAAATTTCTTGATATTCCTTTTTATGGTCCTTTCAAGATGCCTTTCCTTGTCTTGTCACCCTAGCTCTAAAACCATGTTGATAAATCTAGGGGAAACTAGATTAAGTGATTTATCTTTCCTTGATAACTACTTCTGATGTTTTTACTTAACTTGATTAGTTTCTCCTTTCACTTGATTATAATTAGTGTTCTTATCATCAAACAACTACCAAAAAAATAAAGAACAGTGAGAAAAGAGGACATAAGATATAGATGATCATCTAGGGCCAAAACCTCTCCACTTGAGAGGAAAACCCATAAGAACTTGAATTCCAAGACCTATGACCCTTAACCAAAAACCCCTCCAAGGCAAAGTCAAATCACTCCTTTTATCAACTCTTCTTCCACAAAGTCAACGATGGTAAAATTTGCTGAAATACTTTAAATCTTAACTTCTCTTAATGATTTCAACTTCTTTCACAAGTCTGCAATTCTCTGCATGAAATCTATGCAGTTCCACACATATGGATAGTTTGGAGTAGATTTGAGAGCCTTCTCTTCTTTGCTTGGATAAGATCCTCCTTCTTGGGAAATAGACTTGCAAAGAGAGTCTTCTTAGCACCCAAAATTCAACTTCTTCTACAATTATTCCATACTACAACAAAAGTGATACCCTAGATCTCACATGTGTGAAGAGTTTCAACCCAAAACAGATCAATTTTTTTTTGGATTTGTTTCGTCCTTTAGATCTACTTCTCTTAGCTCTTCTTTAGGTCTTCTTCTTGCTCTTGATCAAACCATTTGAGAGTTTCTTGGATGATCTTTGAAAATAAGGTCCAATCCTTTATATATGTTTCTTGTCACATCTTGTAGGACGCATTTTCACTGTCCCTAGGCCAACTTGTCACTTGATAAGGCCGACTTGTTGTTTGCACATTTGACAAGGTCTTGGAGGGTCTTTGACTCTATTTTTGACTGAATTAAATTTTCTTTTATAATATGTAGCATGCCCTGTAGGGTCTTCCATACATGACAATGGCTCGTTTGACTTGTAGACTCAATGAAAAGCCCTTGAAGCACTTAATGGGTGCTTGACCTATAAGAATAAATTTCCCTTGAGCATGAAACCCATGACTAAAGAATGAAAATAATAAATTTATTTATTTATTTATTTTTCTCTTTACAACAAATACATAAAATCATGATTATATATATCATTAGGAAGATTGAACCTAGTTACATAAGTCAATAGCTCATGAGGTCCTCTATTCATTGAAAAAACCTAAAAGGGTAGGAATGTTAATTAAGCTTGACATGTCTAAGGACTTAGACAAAATTAGTTGAGATTATCTCTTTAGTGTTCTCATAGCTTTTCATTCTCAAGTATTTGGATTAATGGGCAGGAGTTTTGGTTGCAACCCCTTCTTCACATTGATGTTGAATGGATATCCTTCCTCCACATTCAAGTATTCACATGGAATTCAACATGGTGACCCTATCTCACCACTCTTATTTATTCTTGTCCTGGAATGATTAGGATGCACAATAAATGTGGCATTAATACAGGGAAATTTAAAATGATTTAGACTCTATGGTGATTATCTTCCCATCTCCCATCAATAATTTGTTAATGATGTTATGCTAATGGGAGTTCCTATAGAAAAATAAGCTAAATATTTAAAAGACATCTTGGAGGACTTCATGAAGGCATTAAATACATCCATTAAAACAAACGAATCTCAGATTTATTTCTTTAATACTAACATAACATTGTAGGGGTACCTAGCTAAACTATGTGGATTTTAGCACAGTTCTCTCTTTGCTAAATATTTGGGGGAACCGTTGGTAGAAAACTCCCTTAAAAATAGTATTCATTTGAAGGAATTAGTCTATAAATATCTAAAAAAATAAACTGTTGGTGTTGGTAATGCCCAAAGGAATCCTTAATTCCAACAAGATTGTCTACGGATCCTTTTTTTAGGGAGGGGATATGGGGAAAAGAAAATGAGCCCTTGTAGCTTGGGATAAATTATATTGTCTTAAAATGGAAGGAGGTCTTCATATTCATGATCCAAAAATTGTAAATAACATTTTTGGGGAAAATTTATGGTGGAGGTCGATCTAAGATGGCCAAGATTTATGGAGGCGACTTTAATATAGTAAATATAGCCACTCCCAATCATGGTAGTAGAAATTAAAAAGCTCAAAATGCTATTCAAGAATATTCAATATGGAATTTGGCCAAAACTAATAAATTCATTGTAATCAACATTTCTTCCAAGAAGTTTGAGAGGGAAAGGATGCCTTATTTGGATGGACTCGTGGCAACAATATCCAAAGCTTCATGGTAGGGTAGAATTTCTTGCTATAAAAGAGCTTATGAAATCTAGAGATATCTTGATAATATAAGATTATCTGCATCAAATAATATGTTTTAGAAAATAAAACAGGAATAAGAATGGCATCATAGAAATGATTGAATGCTGGATATTCTCTATGATAAATAATTCTATTATATATCAAGCTAGGCACTTATTTCAGGGTTTTTTCTATGTAAAATAAGGAAAGAGAGGGGCAATTGCATCTTTAATAACCAATATTCAGAAGGGGAGGTAATATGGGCAAAGGAATTATAGAGTGTCTATGAAACAATACTACTACACCCTTGTTCATCATCAAACTAGGAAGATAAAGGTTTGGATGCCATATTTTTGCATAATATCAATTTACTTCCATCTCCTTCTATCAATTCCTTGCTTGCAAGAAGCCCATCCTATAGTCCTATAGCCTCTTGGATCCCTCCCTCTTCCCCATAGGTTCCTTAAAATTAATTTTGATGGGGCATGTAATGGTAATCGAGTTTCTATTGGTATTGGACAAATATTTCACGACTACCATGGGAATCTAATGTTTCTATTTTCAAATAGTATGAAACAATCAAGTAACAACATGGCCGAATTTACATCTCTAGAGACTGGCCTTGATATAGAATCATCTAAAAGCTTCTTCATGCTTTTTATGGAGGGTGATTCTCAGCTATTCATCTCGAGAGTAAAAAAATTGATCAAGGGAGCTTCTCTAGAAAACAAATTGCATAGTTGGAGATTGGAAAAATATATTACACATATTAACCATTTGATCTATATGATTTCAGTCATTATTCTTTCTCACGTCAAGAGAATAGGTAATAATGTAGCGAACCTTCTGATCAACTTGGGATGCAATGACATTCATCTTCATTTTTTGGCAAGCTAGAACAGTAACTTATGGGAGGATTGAAGACCAATACTTATCAAGATGACTAAAAAAAGATCAAGAAACCATGTTGGAAATGGAAGAAATGAAAGACTAGCTAGAATTGAGGAGCATCTATTCAACAAACCAAATCATGTGTCTCAAGTCAATCCATCCTTCCATGTTTTCTTGATGGTTTGATTTGGAATTTACTAGTATTGAGGCATAATGTATTACATAATAAAGTCTTGGTGAGTAAATATTTTATATGTATTAAGTTAATATATAGGGTCTCCCCATCCTCTAAAGATGACAAGAGGCAGACCCTCCTCTCTATCCAAAGCTAAGCTACAAGTTGGGGAAGAGATTATTGCGGGCAAGAAACAGACCATCAACTAGGTACTTAGAGCAGTGAATACCGAAGAGCTCCCCCCCCACGAAATGTCTTTCCAATTGTAGAGGGTTGGCTAGCCTTGCTAAAAAAATATCCATGAGGAGATTACTCTTAGTATAACCCTTTTTTATTTTATTTCTTCAAGAAACCCTAGGCTAGGGTGGTGTCATTACCCACCTCTTATAATCCTAGCTACCTGGATGGACATTCCATACCTTAGATGCATTAGGGTGGTCAGGGGGTCTTGCGTTGGGGGTAAAAAATTGATCCATCAGAATCTATAATGCTTGGGAGAGTTCAGGCCACCTAGGAGTTGTCATTTATTCCTCGAAGCTTGATACTAAGCTTAGGATTATCAAAATTTATGGACCCTATCACAACAAGAAGGAATATTGGAGTAAACTCTTAGACTCACACATCCTACAAAAGGACAATCTTGTTCTAGGGGAGATTTAAACTTCTCCATCAGCTTCGTAGAATCATGGGCACACAATTCCCAAAGGGACATCCTCTCAGATTTTTTCGAGGCCAATCTAGAGGATCATAGTCTCATAGATATCCCATCCCCAAAATTACTTCCCACTTAGAGAAACAGTAGATTAGGGGAGGTCAGTCTCTCTAGAAGACTAGATAGATTCCTCATTAAGGAGCATATGCTAATCTTGGGGCAGGGATATTGATAGTGGCTAGGTTGTGGTAGAATATTAGACCATAGGCCGATCTATTTGGAAATCAGAGGAGGTATGAACAAAGCAAAAGGTCCTTTCAAATTTAATGCATCATGGTTGAGGGACGCTGAATATATCCATCTAGTAACAAATTACTGGAGGACTCAGCCCCCAGCGGCAGAAAGGAATATATCGGAAGGATTTGAAAAAAACCTAAAAGAGCTCAAAAGCCTCTCAAAGAAATGGGCTCATAAGAAGAGATCGCAGGAATACCATACACTCAAACAGACTGAAGAAGCCATTGAGAAGTATGAAAATGACCATGAGGGGATATTCTCCTCCCTTGAACACAAAGAGTAGATAACCTCTCTTCTGGCTAAGAGAAACCAGATTCTTAAGGACAGAGAAGAGAGTTGGAGATTGAGAAGTAGAGCCATCTGGATTAAGGAAGGGGATGACAATACCAATTTCTACCATAAATTTGCAAATGGGCACAAAGCTATCAATACTATTTGGCAGCTATTAGATGAACAAGGAGAACTAGTGAACACCTTTTCCCGACTGGCAGCTATGCCCACTTCCCACTTCAGGGACATCTATTAGTCAACCCTAAATGCCAGCTTGGGAGACATAATGAGGACAATCCAACTATTCCCAAGGTTTGTATAATAATAATAAAGTGAGGAATTGAAAAAAGGAGGTCTCCCTGGGAGAATTGGAGGAAAATGTCAAATGGTTTAAGTGAGACAAAAGCCCTGGTCTAGATGGTTGGAATGTGGAATTCTACCTGGCCTTCTTTGATACTCTTAGGGGGGACCTATCACAAGTTATAGAGGAATACCGAGCCTATGAAAGAATGTATGAGGCCTATAACTCAACCTTTATTGCCCTTATTCTGAAATCTGATAATCCCACCCCCTTCAATGATTTTCAGCCCATCTCCTTATGGAACTGTATCTACAAGATCATCTCCAAGATAATAGCAAATCAACTCAAGCCAATCTTATCAAACCATATCTCAACTAAACAATTTTCATTCTCATAGAATAGACAAATACATGAAGTAGTTGGAACAACACAAGAAATTCTACATTCTATCCAGACCCACAAGATACAAGGTATGGTCCTAAAAGTTGACCTCTCGAAAGGCTTTGACAGAGTCAATTGGCTATACATCAAAATGCTATTAACGCACCTGGGTTTCCCATATGAATTCATAATATGGATTATGAGCCGTATCACTAATGTAACATTCAACGTTCTCATAAATGGTGTGGCCTCTCCTTTCTTCTACTCCAAAAGAGGCCTCAGGCAAGGATGCACACTGTACCCACTCCTCTTCTTACTGATCATGGAAGGTCTTAGTCGTTTGATAAAGGAGGAGCAACGAAGAGGTAGACTAAAGTGCATCTACATCACTGATGCATGCACATTAACACACTTGATCTTTGTTGACGGTGTGCTACTTTTCCTAAATGGGAGTATTGGCGATGTGACTACACTTCTTAATTCCTTCACTATATTCCTAGCAACCACTGGCATGTTGGTTAATAATGAAAATTCCCCTATAACAACTATAGGATGATCACCATACGAGATTCAGTATGCCCTGAGAAGATTCCCCTATAACCTACAACAACTGGACAAGGGACTAAAATATTTGGGATATAGATTAAAGGCACATGGTTATAAGAATGCTGATTGGTTCTGGCTCATAACCAAATTGGAAAAAAGGCTAAACATCTGGTACCTTAAATATTTATCAAGAGCAAGAAGACTGGTACTCATAAAAGAAGTGTTGGAAGAAACTCCAGTATATTGGATGTCTTTAGCATGGATTCCTAAGGAATACTAGCCAGAATAAAGAACCTATGTTGCAGATTCCTGTGGAGAGGGAATCAGCCCAGAAGGATATTTTCCTGGTCCAATTGGGGCTCTTTGGCACTCCAAAAGAATTGGGGAGGACGGGGTATCAAAAACCTTGAAACTTTCTCCACTACCATGGTAGAAAAGCTAGGGTGGTAGCTAGTCACATCACATAGCCTTTGGACTAAGGTGGCTACATCTAAATACATAGCTCCTTTAAATCTTATGGATTGGATTCGCCAACCTCAGTGGACACAAGCTGGAAAATCGAACATATGGAAAGTAGTCCTACAAGCAATGTCCCTTATCAGGGATGGACTTACATGGAGAATAAAGTCAGGAGAAGTTGTTAAAATAGGGATGGATCCCTGGATTGGATGTGGGAATGCTCATAGACTCCCATAGGAGCATAGAACATACCTCACTTCTAGAGGGATCTCTCACCTTAGCCAAATAGCAGACAATGATCACTCTACTTTTTTGCAACAAACATGGAAATCTGGGAGGGCACTACAAATCCCTGGATAATGGTAGCAATACTGGAAAGAATACTCAGAGGCACTCACGGAATCCCATATCAAGATACAAGAAGGGGAGGATGAGCTAATTTGGGCACATATGAAGCATGGAAAATACTCACCTAAAGAGGGTTACATAACTCTTATGAACTCACTGAAACCTCCGATGTGTGAAGTGTGGTGGAGAAGTTTATGGAAACTAAAAGCACCCCCCAGGTCGAGGCTCCTCATGTGGACCATTCTGAGAGACAAAATCCCAACAAGAGAAAATTTGATCAAGAGATCTTTTCATGGACCTTTTTGGTGCGGCCTTTGAAAAGCTAACAATGAATCTGGGAATCATCTCTTCCTTACTTGCCCATGCACAAAGGAGCTATGTAATACTATTCACTCTCATATACCCTCGCTCCCTCTGTGGCAAGGAACAACTTTCAGGAAGCCTGGGAGGGATGGTGGTCCACTATATCCTCTGAAAAAACAAAAAAAATCTCTTTACTTACTTGTTGGGTCATATGGATTGCCCGAAATAGAATTATTTTTCAAACTTCGCTCACCCCCCCCCCCCCCCCCTCACACTAGCTAGAAATCAAATTGCACAATCCTATAGATACAACAGATTCAAAGAGGAGGAAAAAATCCCAACCCAGGCACTATCATCCCTGAGAGTATAACCCAATTCAACCCTTGCATACTTTGACGGCTTCAACTCAGATATAGGATGTGTTAGGGGGGGGGGGGAGCTGTCCTTCATATTACAACAAATCATTATTACAAAATCCAAATGGGATTGGGTAGAGGGATGAACAACATTATTGAGCTATCAATAGCAAAATACACCATACATTTTGCTTTGGAAAAACAATGCAAAAACTTACAGCTATTTGGAGATTCAAAAACTGTATGCAATTGGATAAACAAAGTTACAAATTGTCATGCATTTTCTCTTAGACACATCATGGAAGAAATATACAGACTCATAAATTGATTTGACACATTCACTTGTCATCATATATACAGGGAGCGGAATACAGCTGCCAATCTACTATCCAAGGAAGTAGCGCATAGGCCTATAGGAACTTGGAGCATATTGGAGAAAATTGATGGAATCTTCCATCAGAATTATCATATACCTTTTATAGAAATATTAGAATAGTAAAGCCCCATGAGAGTTGGACACATAAGTTTTTGTTATATATTTTGTTGTCTTTATATAATATTATATGAATGTTTTTATCAAGTAGTCCTATACATGATAGTTATTTTTTGATACTCCCTGTGTAGAGTAAGTACATATATCATATTGAAAATCAAAGCACAGAGCAATGTCTCCTTGCGTGGAGTACACCTCTTTCTATTTTCAATTACTCAACAGGATAGGCTTCTAGCCGATAGTACAGTATATGCCACTGGTATCTGCAAAATGTAATTTTCCTCATTAATGAAA
>APFE030880696.1:0-10885 GCA_000404065.3 Pinus taeda
TCATTTACCGCTGGTAATTTGGCCGATCTAGTAAATGATACTTTATATTTGGCCAATATTTCTTCCAAATGCACACCTGGCAAAATTACTACTGCACATGCATTGGAACAAACATGCTACCCCGAGTTAGAGAACAGAGCAAAATTCATTACCACGGTTAATTCTTTAGACATGGATGCATATTGGCGGTTTCTAATCAAGCTGAATAAACAAAGATCTGCTCTCAAATGCCTAACCGACGCCATGCAATATATGATTCCCGAGATCCAGGACTCCACCTATGCCGCCCAGCTCAGTTCCAGGCTCAACAAACCTCCTGAAGTTGAGCCAATGCTCGCTATTAATCAGCTCAGGTACACAGGAAAGAAGCCGACAGAGTGATTCATCGCCCAGCATCCTCCGATCGCCAGCAGAATAGGAAATAGAAGTTATTGACATCAGATTAGTTAGCTTTTCTGTTTTGATAGATATTTTAGATTAGTATAGTATTTATAGACCCTTTCATGCATTTAGAAAGGGTCGTAAAATTTTGTATAAGACTTAACAGACCGAAGTTTGCACTACTGTGCTTCAGCCTATATTCTTTTATGAAACTCGACCACCTGCTTTTATTTTAACGGAGAAGTTTCTTGATTCAATTGTGCACTACTGTCGTTGATTCAAAGATTGTTATGCGTTGAAGTAGAAGTCATACATAGCGATTCATATCGGGAGTGGCTTACAATTCAAATGGTAATTTTATCTTTGGTTTGAATTCATTCTGTGTATTTGATTCACTGTGTAATTACCTTTCTTGCTATCATATTTGTATGCATGTGTAATCAACAGGAATCTTGTTTCTTACCACTATTTGGATGACCTCTGATCTGCCTTATTATTTAATCATGTATGCGTTAATGGTTATGCCTTAAGTTTTGTAGTTATCGATTTAATCACTGTAATCTGGACTATTTTAGTTTACATTAATCTGATTTATTTAAAATCTGATATTTGAGAATGCTGTTATCTACATAATTGTATTTTTAGAATATAGAACATCAAAAGCTACGCTTTAGAAGTTCAATTAGATTCCCGGGATAGTTTTAGTTACTTATATTTCTGTCAATAGTTTTAGTCATTCACCTATCACTACGATTATTCTCAAAGTCTCCATTCATCCCATTTATCTATTGCTAGGAAACTGGTCCCATTATCCCCAGTCGGAGCCACTTCACCAAACGGAAAAGGAGCTGCACTAAGGTCCGGACCGGGTGGTTTCCCCCAATGTCGATGCAACAATTTTCGAGGCATCAACACAACCTTAGGTACTATCTTATAAACCACATTACACAAGGCTATGGTTCTAAACCTGTCTGGAGTCTGAGCATTATCCTGTTTGTGGCTCAGGGAGATGAAGGAAGTATTGATCACCTTCAAAATAGTTCTATTCAACCTGGAATATTCCACTACATTTAGAATATCCTATTTAACTATATTCCAGCAAGCTTTAAAGAAATCCACATTGAAACCATTAGGGCCTAGTGCTTTACCACTTTAAATTTTCTTGATGACCTCACTAACCTCCTCTTCTGTCACTGGCCTATTGAGACTGAAATTATCCTCTCTAGTAACCAGCCTAGGAATATGCCCTGTTAAATCCGTGATAAAATGCTCTATGTCTGAAATGGTTTCCTATGTTATTCCATGAAATTGCTGAGCTAATACTTCTTCTATATCTTCATGGGAATTAAGAAGATGATTGCCCTCATCCTTGATCGAAGAGATCCTATTGTGAGAACTATTCGTTATGGTAGATCTGTGGAAAATCTAGTGTTACGCTTCCCTTCTTTTAGCCATTGAACTCTATATTTTTGTCTCCAAAATATTTCCTCTTGTTTACATAAATTCTCCTAGTCTTGATGGTGTTTTGTGATTTGGTCATTTCTATTTTTATCAAAGCCATCTGTGATAAGGGTTTGATTAAGTTCCTGGATTTTATCTTCAACAACTTTTTTTGCTGCAAAAATATTGCCAAATTCATTCTTGTTCCAATCTTTAAGTCTGAGCTTGATGTGCTTTAGTCTTTTGTGTAGCTGGAACATATTTGTACCCTGAATATGAAGATCTTTTGTCCACCATTTTGTAATGTTGCTGATGAAGTCTGGGTGGGTGAGCCATATATTCTCAAATCTAAAAGGTTTGTTCTTTGGGGTACCAATGCCCTGAACCTCAAGTTGAATAGGCCAATGGTCTGAGCCTCCAAAGGGGAGAATTTTCACTATCATTACCTTGTTGGAGAGCATAAGGTCCTCTGAGATTATGGATCTAACTAACTTTGAGGCTACTTGAGACTCTCCTCCTCTTTTATTGTTCCGAGTAAAGAGATCATTACTGATGTTAGTATCAATAAGCTTCATATTATCTATAAAAGTTTGAAAATCTATAGAGTCTCTGCTTAAAGTTCTGGTTCCCCCTTTTTCTCTGAAAGTACTTTGATCATGTTGAAGTCCCCACACAAGATCCATGGTACATCTACAAGTCTGTCTCTAAGCTCCATAAGAGAATCTAGAAACCTGAGTTTGTCATCCATTTTTTTAGGGCCATATACAGTCGTGACTAGATAGGTCTCCCTGTCTCCCACTGGCTATTTAACCACTAATAAATAATTTGTAGATGCCTCTGCATCTATTATACCAATATTTTGGGGGTTCTAAAGTGTAAGTATGCCCCCTGTTGTGTTATCTGCTTTGACTTCTAGAAACTCAAATCCGTTGAGCCATTTGTTGTGAATTTCTTCTTTTTTTTAATGGAACATTTAGTTTCCTGGATAAAGATCATATCCAGAGCTTCTTGCTTCATTCTATTACTAAGGATTCTTTTGTTTCTTTTACTACCTATACCTTTGATATTCCAAGATGTAAACTTCATTATTAAAGATTCGTAAAGGAGTAGCTGGTTAGATCTTTCATCTTACCTGAATCTATCATTATTTTTCCACATTCCAACAATAACTCGTTCTGCTTTTTCTTGCCTCTTTTCTTTCCTCGGTTTCTAGGTGCTAATCCAGGTGTGATTTTCATAGTTTTCACACCTTCATTGCCATGCCTTTCATTTTTTCTTTTCTTGTCTAGCCCTTTACCCTGAGTTTTCCATAGGAATAGCTGTTGTACTCTATTGAAATCTTTTGGCAGTAATGAGTCTACCCCACTCATGGTTCCCAATTTCAAGAACCCTTCCAAATCTAGGTGTTCCCTGTCAAGAATCTCCTACAATTCATGATCCTCCATTTCCATCTCACTCTGGGTCATCTCTTGGTCCATCTCTGGTTCTGCATCACTCAGCATAGTCTCTTTTTGTTTGTTAATATCCTATGTTTGTAATCTGTCTTCTTCTTTCTCCTTCTCCACTGGGCTTCCTTCCATTACTTGATCTACTTTTGTTATCTCTCCTTCTTCTTCGAGTACTTGGAACCTATTTAGATTAGCCTGTTTCCCTTATGTTTGATGTTTCTTTGGGCCCCTCTTGCCCCCTTTTCTTCTACGTACCACTTTGTGAAATCCTTCACTATCTTTCATTGTGGTCGCTTTACTTCAATTCTCTATTTTACTGAGAGGGAAGTCTCTAAATAGACGCCCATGCTTGTGGCATCTCTGATATCTGAAAGGAATATGTTCAAATTCTATTATTTGCACCCATTCTTCATCAAAAGCTTCCAAGATGACCTCATCTGGTAGAGATCCTGAGAGATACATCTCCACACATATTCGTGTGAAGGAAGTGTACTTTCCCCTTTTGGTAGTAATCAAGAGGTAGAGAGTAGAGTCTTACCCAGACTGGGACCGAAGTGAAATTTTCTCACCCAGGGACAAAATTCACCATCCATGGTCACATGTAGAGGCCTGCTATTGCATAGAAGTAGGGCTCTCCTTCAAACACCATGTCTTTATCCTCAATGTTTGTGAAGACCATAGTAAAGAAAACCTTTGACCCAAGATGTAGGTCAATGCTTCCTTTTGGTTTCTAGCTGTATTTAATCCATTTCTCTAAAGCCTTTTTAGTGGGCCATAATCCCAGGAATTTACAAATGATAACATATGTCCACATGTGGTTCCTGTGCACCTGCAAAGCAGGATTATTTAAAATTATTTTGGGTGTGACCTCAGCTTTGGGTTTACATGGCCAATTTTGTTCTTTAATTTTCACTCCCTGTTCCTTGTCTTCTTCCTCATTTTCTTTATTGTTGTTATTCTCCCTTGACTTGTTTAATTCTTGCTCCTCTTCTGTGCTCCTTATCCCTTCTTCTGAAGGACCTCTGACACTCTCTAACGATTTCTTACCTCGGCTAGCCACTGCCTGCCTATAGGAGGGGGTGGAGCTCCCTCCTTTGTGCCATTCCAAGGATTTATACACCCACAGGTGCCTGAAAACCCTAGTTCTTCGACCCTTTCCATTCGCTTGCAGCCAAAAAACCGTCGGTGCTAAAATGAAGTACCAAATGAAAATTTACTTTCATTGTTACATATTCATGAACTTAAATATGTAGAACGAAGTTTTAAGCATCAAACCATACATCATACAAATTTTACCATGCACAATGTACATAAACTCCAAAATTAGCATGTATTAAATCACAATAAAGAGTGTAATATTTAAAATATGACCAAAATTTTAAAATATATAATAAAAAGTTGTCAAATAATAAGATGCATCAATTCATAATAAATAGTTTTACTTTAAATATGTCCAAAATTTATATCATGATAAAAGTAAATATAACATTAAAAGGTTGTCAAATAAAAAGTTGCATTAATTTAGACAATCTTACTCAAATATATGATCTATCAACCTCCTCATACTCTCATATGAAGTGTGGGTGCCCAGCAAAACATGTGTAATTACATATATACATAAGATTATGTACTTTAAAATTAAATTTCAATGTTTTAAAATTAAATGAGAATCTAAGATCATCAAAAGAAAATTATAAAAATTTGCAAATTCCATGGAATACCTCATGGTGTTTCCCCTCCATTATGGCCTTTTTGTGCTGGCATTGCATTGTGCTCTCCTGGATGCTCTATACAATGCATGTACATGTATATATTAGAAATTGTAAATTGCATGTATGAAAATGCATAAACTCATAATAATAAAAAACTTGTTACACGACTTTTTCAAATTGTTAGATGATCCTATCCCCATTGTTGACTCCATCACTAAAGTCCCTAGACTATGGAAATCATCTCCCCTAACCTAAAATTCCAAATTTTTAAAACCATAAAATAAATCTATAGATCATTTTTTAGTGAAACTCGCACTTCAATTTATAACAAAGCGTAAGTGAAATATTCAATACTTGTGGCTCATCTCCTAATATGGGGGAAGACAGTGGCACTATGTCAAAAACATCGGTTGAAATTCGAATATGCTAACATATAATTATATATACATAATTATTTATTTTGAAATTATGTCCTCACAATATACCGATATAATAGAAGTAGAAAAATAATTGTATAAACATGAACTATTAAAAAAAACTAACAATTATCAAAATATATTCATTCGAAGCTAAACCTGCGATTGTGAAATTATCAAAATTTTCGTTCAACAAATGAGCTAATAGAAAATGGTGAACATATGATACATTCGTGTTAGTAAAAGAATAACAAAATGTTTGTGAATCGACATTAACGCATACATTACAAATTACATTAAAATATCCACCTTAATAATTAACACATACTGATCCCACACCCTCTTCTCCATGAACAATTAGGTCTTGCCAACCATTACAAAAATCCTTTGCATATGCTTTAAGCTCCTCAATATTCATATTGTCTATCTCCTCATTTATTTTATATAAAAAATTAGTACATGCATCAGCTCATGCTCTTTGCTGATTTAGACCAATATCAATTCTAGTCAATGCACTTTGTATGTTGTCTATAATGGCGTCCCTTCCTTCTTGACTAATTTGAGAAGTGGCATCTATCTCTGATTGCAAAGTGACTAGATGAGGAGGTTGGCATACAAAAGGTGGTTGAGGGAAAGGCAATTCAGTATTATGTAATGTGCCCTTATGATCATATAACCGACCTTTCTGAGTACCATAATGTTGAGATGGAAGGTCATTATAATTAGGTTTCATAGCCAAAAAAAATCTCCATAAAATAATTTTTCAAAATAAAATGGAACCTCATCGTTCCGTGGCATATTTCCATATGCTAAAGGGAACCTATCATACACATAGGTGGATAGATTAGGGTGCTTGAAATATTGCACCTTGAGCATATTTCTTTTCGACCCTACTGTTAGCTACCTATACCAATAGGTTTCATTTTTCATGATTGGCAAGGGAAGTGCCAATATGATCTACTTTGGTGATACAAAGATCTCATATTCTTGTAGAAGAAATACACTCACATTTGGGTGATGCTGCCCTATTTCTGAAAGGGTGATCCAACAGCCTAAGCTGGGTCATGCCATGTTTCAATTTTTGTTCTAGATTAGAAAAAGAAATCTGTCCAAACAGTTCAATCTTGGCAGGTAAAGTAGATAGGTAGAGAAATGAAGGTTCCCAATTGCTTAATCCGGGGCATTGGAAGTAATAAGGGTAGTTCTAGATAGAAAATCAAAAGAAAAAGCCAAAGGAAAAGAAAAGACACAAAAGGGTTTGCAAATCTAAGTGCACCCTCCTTGGAGTAACAAAAAATGCTAGGAAATTGAGTGGGTAGGTATATGGGGTTGCAGAAAGCATGGTTTATGGCATTTCACTGGCCTAAAGCAAAGTTAAAACATGGTGCCAGTGTTGATTTCCTATTCCAGCAGTCTTACAACAACTTGATGAAGCATGTCTAACTTCCAGGTTACCCCCCATCACATTCATGGCTAACATCCCTATGCCACCCATGTTCATGAAATAAGTCTAAGTCTTTTGTTGGTTCTAGTTTCTCTAAGAGCCACATTTATTGTGTAAAAAGTCTTTTCATTTTGATCTACTTCCTAAAACTAAGTTGATTTCATATAAATAGCTTAGTATTCTACCCCCCTCATCCAACCCCTTTTTCATCCATATTATCTACTAACCTATCACTATGTAACTCCTTATACCCCGTATTCCCCTTATTACTATGTAAAACCTGGCAAAAACCCAAAAAATCTATGTATCCCCTTCCCCGAGCATTATAGCTCTATGTGTGGTTCTGAACGTTTTTAAGCACTAAAACATTTGAGCACAACCCAAAGAGCACCAAAGAATTAATCCTGGGATTAATCCGAGATTTTCTCGGATTAATAACCTTAAACCCATTTTGCAAATAAACCTTTGTAAAAACCCATTTAACCCGTAACGCTGCAAAAAACCCAAGAAAACCCACTTTTTCCAAAGTTCCGCTAGGCGCGAATTTCAGAAAGAATAATATTTTATCCTTCCCCGCAGTCCGTATTAACCGCGCATGTTATCAACCCGTCGACCGTCGAATCTGGGCTTTCCCATCCGATGGTCCACATGCATATCGGACTGGCCTCCATGACCGAAAGATACCACCCGAGAAACTGTCAGAGGGTGACGTCAGGCCTCTGCCACACGTCACCCTTATATTCTCTCAGATCGCCCTCTGACAATACCGAGACTGTATAGAGGGCAGTCCGAAAAAACCCACTTACCACTCTGCAATACCACCTACCCACGCTAGCGCTCGGCCCGCCCACGTCACTTCCACTCGGCGCCCTGTCAGCACCCCCGACCGCCAGCGCTCCTACATGTCCGCCCCCTGTGCAATCCCCGTGGACCACTCACAGACCGCCACGTCATGCTAACGTCACCCGACCCTGACCCCACCTGATGACGTCATGCTGACATCATCCAAAAAGCTCGCCAAATGCCCAAAAAGTCCATAGTTTAGCCAATTTTCGTATTTTTTCTCACTTTTGCAAACTGAACTATTGCTCACCTCTGCATGTAATTTACGACCACCTGTCGCCAACCTGCAAAAATGAACCTGAAGGATGCTGCCGCCTCCCACCCGCCTGCATTTGCGACCATTGCCGGCAATTTACCAGGTATTTTCCCAAAGAATCCCCTCAGAGCTTGTTTTTGTCCATAATTCTACAGAATTGAATTAACAGGAGTAAGGCAACCTGCATTTACCAGCAAATTCTCGGTAAACCAGCACTCCTTTACAGTTGTAGGGTTGAAATTCACTTACTGAACCCATATACAGTCATCTTTACCTAAATTCCCACTCTGTCCGCGCATTTGTAGACTCAAAACCTGAAAGGCATAATTCACCGGGAAAACAGAATTACCAGTCCCTGCAGTCCCTCAATTAACTCTCTTTGAGCATTCTACACCATTCGTCACCACAGTTGCCTCATTTACCCTTACAATTGGCTTTACTTTTGCAAAATTAGCCCTCCGTGTTCTCCTGCCCACTAAAGCCAGTTTCAGTACAAACTCACAAGTACTACCCAGCCATGGAAACACCAGTAGCCCTGAATGTTCAGCCTCTGAACGCCCCACACAGAGAGCTAGAGTGGAAGCCTTGGGCAGATAGGAGATTACCAGATGTAGACTCCATCCATACAGCCAAAATTTCAAATATTCATCCTGGAAATGAGTTAAAGGGCCCATATCTCAGCGGGGCTTGATAACCGTTAGGGAATTTGGGATTCCACATACCCATTTACAATTCCTCAGGTCAATGTTCTCCCCAGACTTGATAAACTTCAATGCGTTAGCTATGGACCCTGCCAGAGAGCCTTCTCACCCCTCGGCTTCAGTATTGTTCCATATCACCCCTGAGGCCATCAATGAAATGCTCCACTTTCACACCACAAAACCCCTAACTCCTCTCTCCATCCATGACTTGATAACGAAAGGGGGCAAGTTGTCCAGTGATCAGATTCCCAGGATTAATCAGATGTTTATTCAGCCTCAATATCAATCTATGAGCACTGCCCTTCCCATAGCATATCAATATCTTAATGAGCTGGGGAAAATGCTGGTGGAGTTGATCAATTACATCCTGGGTTATGGGTCATATGAGGATCTGGATGAAACCATTATGGCCATGCTGTCCATTTTCTCCCCAGGAATGCCTTCTACTGTACATTATGATTTTGCCACTTTTATTGCCAATAAGATTCATGAGCAATTGATGAATCTAGAAAGGGAAAAGGTGTTTAAATACACTAGGTACATCTATCATTTATTCTTATTCTATCAGCCTGAAGCCTTCCCTGTCCCTCTCAAGAAGCTAAATGCCCAGGGAAGCCCAAGGTCTGTAGTGTTTTGGTCTTCAATCTGCCATCATTTAGCCTATTCACCTTACACCTACTGTGAATTCATTGACTTTTTCATCCATCCAGCTATGACCTTGTTATTGGGTGTCCCCCCTCCCAGATTGACAGAGGAAATGCAAAGAATTATTCACCTCTCAAAGGTCTATAGCATTGGTGATTGGTACTTTTACCAGCACCACACAGTAATCAGAATATATGGCTGTGAGTTGAGTCCTTATAGGCTGCCAAGATATGTCCCTATGAGACTCTTTGCTCTAGAGTACTTTAGGCAATTTGGAAATGCAGACTTTGTCCATTTCCAAAGTAAAAGCAAAAAGGTGCAACTTAAGGTGAGAAATCAACTAGGCCCTTTTTTGTACAATAAAAGGGAGGAAGGATGGAAGGAAGCTGACCTAATCCTAGAGACCCTCAGACTACAAACCAGCTTCAAATGGGTGCCTTATGACCCTAATCACTTCATTTCCCTCAGACGGATAAAATACAAATTGGGTGGCTACGTTCACGTGAAACTGCCTCATATTGAGCAGTATGCCAATGCTTTAAGCTGGAAGGAGGGCACCCTAGAAGAACCAATTGGTAGAGAGCAAATGCTACAAAGAGAAGCGAGGAATCTTGAAAAGGAGACTGACTTGGAAACTTGTGGACAAGTTTCTTCCTCCTGTCAAAGGAAAATTGGAGCAGTTGCCTCATCCTCCACAGCCCAGCAGCAAGCAGCCGGAATTGCCCAATAGGAATCAAACAAAGATAAAGGCAAGCAGATAGAGCAGGAACAGTCACCTCCCAGGACAGAGTAGCAAACAGAGTAGCAAACAGAACAGCAAGCAAAAAAGGAGGTTGAGCAGCAAGAAGAACATCAAGAAGAGGGGCAACCTATACAACAAGAACAAATGGCTGAAGCTCCAATACCTACTGAGCAACAGGCTCAAGAAAAAATGCCTTATGGGCAAGAAAATACAGTGGAGGCCTCAATGCTTCAAACTCCACAAAAGGAGGAAAAGGGAAAGAAGAGGGGTAGAGAACAGGAGACTCCCCTCACCACATCCACAAATCAAGGGGAGAAGAGACATAGATTGAATCCCCTCTCTGAGGAAGAAATGCCTATGGGGCAATCATTGGGAATGGGCCCACCAAGTATGGAGGCATCTTCCAGTTCCTTTTAGCAGGAACAAGAGAGAACCCTTGGAGGAGAGGTCAGCTCCTCAAGTCATCAAAGGAGGCAGAGGCAGGCATCAAGCAACAATTTATTGATATCAAGAGGAGAAATGAGCCACTCAGGCTCCAAATTTACAACCAGTTGTTGAAGATGGCCCCTACCAATCAACAAAGGCTTATGTTAGCCTATGACATCACAGAAGGGAAAATGACCATGAGTCATTTCATGCCCACCATGCTGCAGCCACAGTCAGCTGCAGACTATATAAGAACCAACCTTGAGGTTCTTGCCAAATACATCCACCCTATGGATCAAATAGAACTTCACAAGCAAACGGGTGAGATGGTTTATGCAACATTGGCAGACAAAACAATGTTGGCTAATAGGTTGGAAAACAGCCTAAATAATACAACTGCCCAACCTGAGTTGGAGAACGCATCCTCTCAG
>APFE030880706.1:0-17292 GCA_000404065.3 Pinus taeda
GGAGAATCCTATATTTCATGATCACCCCAAGCATATATTTATCTGGTATCACCATTCATGGGACTTTGTGCAGAGGTGGTTAATGTTTCTACAATACATTTTGATAGAGGAACACGATGGTGACATTTTGAAAAAGGATTTTTCAAGAGGGAATTTCAAGTTCCATAGGTGCAGGATAAGGGGTGGTTGATAATCCTTTCTTGATGAGACGGAGTTTTGAAAAATGTAGAAAGAAAGTCAATTTTATTTTATGTTGGTCAAATTGAGAAAATCCAAATTTCCACATCAGCAGACAACTTGGATGCAATTACTTGTGTGACATGGCTCTTTTCACTGAGTTATCTTAATAAATTCAAGTTTGGGGAGTTGGCGTTCAGTTAAGCATGTGTGGTTACTAATTTGTAGCAATAAATATCAATTATTTCAAGTTGTTTTTAGTCAAACTAGTTCTAACAGTTGGAGGAGATATTGGAAGGTCAGTTGTGCAGTGGAACCTCAGTCTAACTCAGTGATAATCTAGTTAGCTGATTAGTATTCAACCCAAAATAGTTGGTGCATGTAGAGAATTCGAGTTCCCCAACTGTGTTGGAGATTCCAAGGCAATGTAACATGACTTGTAGACTAGTCTTCAATATATAGGTGTTGCATGTCATTAGATGATCAACCTTGGGAATTGCAAAGGAATTTTGGAGGAAATTCCTAAATAATAGGGGCCTAATTTCCTGAGTATTTTCGAAATGAAATAGGGGCTCAAGCATAGGAAGGAATTGACTAAGTTTGGGTCAGATATTCTTAGTGAGCATAGGGATAGGTTATTCAGTTGTAGGTTGAGCTCAGATTGTGATACAAATTTTAATACATCTCTATTCATCATATTTAATGTAAGTAGGCATAAGGGGGTTTTAACAGATCGCTTTACCCTGGAAAAATATTATGCATATGTGTTATTTCTTATTGCATGTCTATGATTGATGTTCTAAAGTATGAATCCGATTCGACAGAGAAGTAGAGTAGGATTGTGTGTTATGGTTTAAATTAAATTTCATGAGCAATTGCAATTCTACATCATAATTTCTACAATGTCTTGTTGACTCTTACAAAACCCAAAAGAATCCAATTTTTTGCTGCTATACCTCAGAGATTATCAATATGATATTATCCTTCTATTTCCAACATAGGTCTACTAATAAACCCTTATGTGGCTCCTCAGTTCGTACCCTTAATCTCAAGTTCGTAACCCTCGAAACAACTTTGACCTAAGATATTCTTTTCTGAAGGAGAATAGGAAACATCGGGCCTAATTTTTTTTCTTGAGGCATAAACTCTTAAGTCTCCTTTTACTACATAAATTAGGAAAACAACCCTCTTCTTCTTTTCAGAGAGATTACATCCCAATCAATTGTTCTTCCTTCTGCAAAATAGGGTAACTAATTATAGTCATACTCATCCAACCCTTGTACTACCAAGTTCGAATAAGATCATCATAATAACTCAACCCCCTTCATCTACTCAACCTTCTTGACGGTCTAAGAAAGATATCATATCACTTGGATTCTACAACACTTCACAATACTTAGCCGAAACTCGCATCAAGAAATAATAAGTGCCACTTGGTTCATTTTATTATACCAAGAGGAGAACTTGTATTATTGTCCAAGAATACTCGCATTATTATCCTTCCATTAACATCAAATCCCTTTCCATTACCTAGAAGGAGTAACTTATGTTATTTTCAAACCTTATGAGTGAACTCGCGCCATTGAACCATTTAGGAATAAAATTTGTATTACTAGGTAGGAGATTCTTGGATCTTAGCCATTGTATATGAAAATTCAGATTTCTATTTCAGATATTTCTCAAGTAACTTTCATATATGAGGGATGCATAACTTGGATCATAGTCAAAGAGGATATTTCCATCCATGTCTAGGTGTATCACAATATCTTGCATGAATTACTAGGCAGACCTTCAATATGAATTTTGGATCTCCATACTTCAAGAAAGAACTTGTATCTGTGTTTTCCATTCATTTTACTGAGAGCAATTCAGACTTCACAATAATCTCAAAAAATTCTTCAAGTAATACTACCAACAAGATGTGATATTCATCCTTCTTCCCTCACCTTAGCTCTGATACAATGTTGGAAAATGAAGGTATTTGTAGAATAGCGTTGACTTTCCTTACTTGGTAATTACTTGTGATATATTTTTTTTTTTAATTTAGTTTTAATTCTTCATCAAGCAATTAACAAAACATGAATATCACAAATAAAGAACGCAAGATATAGGCTCCAAGCCAGGGAAAAATCCCATAATTAGGGAAAACCCAAAAAATCCTCTTCTTATAGAATGAGATCAAGTGAGATATTCAAGACCTAAGACCAAGACAAATACCTCCATAAGATCCCCAAGTTAGCCCTCCAATCACTGTAAAAAATCTTCCCTTAATATGCCTTGTCTCACAGAGAAATTCATCCTCCTTGTAGCTTGTATTTCATGGACCTCATGATCCCTCTATAGTTTGTATAACACTGTTGTTACAATATTTTTTGAGCATGAATGATTGTCTTTCTTTAACTTGCATATCATCATAGGAGTGGTCCTTCTTCAGCTCACATAACACTAGAGAATCATTGCCTCAAATACATGCAACACATCACATCGGAAACTTGCATTCTTCAAGATAATTTTGTCATAAAAGACTTGCATCTTCTCAAAATTCCATACCACAAAAAAATAGTTTATATGGTTCTAAAAAAACCACAGACCTTCAACAAATATGCTTCAAAAAAACATGCATAACACATAGAGATTCACATATCTCACTTCAGAACATCGACCAACTAACTACCTTTTGGTGGAGCATTGATGGAAATATATAGTAGTTTTCCAATGTGAAAGGTCATGTTTGTTGATCACAATGACTTTACTAACTAGAGGGGCGAACTTGGTGTTATGGACGACTATTTGACTCTTTTGAACTAAAAATAAATTAATTTTCCATTTCTTACAAAGAGTTCAAAAGGAATATGACTCAAATTCAATTCTTTGACTCAACAAAAGCCTAGAAGTATTAAGAACATGCTTGACTAAATAACTAATAATAATATAAATATTTTACTTCTTTTACATAAAATACAAATTGATACATGTACAAAGATAAATATGAAGACCGAGCCTAGTTACTTTTCCAATAGTATGTCCCCATTTAAACTTGTTTTAGATATTTTCCAACTTCACCTTTGGATATTTTATATGGGAAGCAAGGGGGAGTGAGGGAGGTTCTTGCAAGGAATGCATTAAGGGAAGAATAATTGTTGAAAATATTAGGGAGATTCATCTACAAGTAGACGAGACACTATAAAATTCATAGGAAAAATACAAGCCTCATGATGATCATCACAAAACAAAGAGGTTGCTCAAGGAGGGAGATAGAGTATGGTAAAAATTGAATAAGGAGATGCTATAGAGTCTTGGTAAGAAAATGAGGGCTCTATAATATGTTCTTTTTAAGATACTAGCAAAGATGGGAGATAATGTTTATAGACTTGTACTTTCCCATACATGTGCATTTACTTAGTGGTGAATGTAGGGAATTTGGAAATCTATGAGTCTTTCATGCTAGACCAAGAAGAGGGACAAGTCCTCCCTTCTGTATAGGATTTGGTATAAGATGCTCAGGTAGATTTGAAAGAAAATGCAAGTTTGTAGAAGAGATTTAGAACTATGAGACAAGGTCAACATGACCTTTGATGGATTTGTTTGAAAGAATAGATTCTAGGCAAGGTTAAATGGTACACCTGAGAGAAGAGAGATGAAACAATTCCTCATCTCATTCAGTATAATATTTTTAGGACCAGAATCTTCCCAAAATGTGGAGGTGTGATCCATATTTTATCATTATATTTTCTTTCACTAATCCTGGTGCTTTCAAAGTGGAAAAAATGGAGAAATAAGCTCAAAAGACCATTTTTACTTGTGAGACCTTATTTGGGAAATTGGGGGCACCTTTAGAAAGTAGTTTGAGTCATGAAACATTTATTGGAGGGGTAAAATTTTTCTTCTTAAGCATTTCACCTTTTAGCAATATAATACACACATATGTCTTTCCAACATCATAAGAATCACCTTAATTTGAGTCCATATGCAAAAGTTATGCCACCCCATAGTTGGTCTTCCTATTTTAACTACCATGATTTGAGAGGATGCCACATCGTCCTACATTATTCACGGAAAATAGGATAGCCAAGTAATTGTGATGAAGAAGACTCTTGAAGAGTCTAAATTATAACTCTAGCTAAGCCTTGAGGGAGTCAAACTTAGAAAGTAGGCTACCAAATTATGTTATAACTGAGCCATTAGGAGGAAAGGGGGTTCTGTGCAATTCAACTGCATTTTGTTTCATATACGAGCAAAGTAGCCAAGTTTGGATAGGATGAGAGAAGAGATAGAGGGTTTGTGCATTGCAACAAATCTCATTTCTTTTTACTTGCATTGATTTTCATTCATATAAATAGAGTAGAGCAACGAGTTGGGTTTCCTAAGTTATATCTTGTGTTAATTTTTGGTTTGTAGTATTTCACTATTTTCTACAAATTTATGAATTACATACATAAACATAACACATTAATTAAAAAATAAAAAAATCTAATACAAAAATAACCCTTATAATATAGATTTCAGATTTTAAACATAATTCTATAAAATCTGTTAGAAGAAACTATCTAAAAAAATCTATAATAATTTACCAATTAGCCATTACCATAAAACAAACATTCTATATTTGGTTAAAAATCATACAAAGTTGCATACATAAATGTAGTTAGAAAAATTTATGTAGTTCCATACATAAATTTTGTTTTCACAATGTATATAGTTATTTAAATGGACTTGTCCATTGGATTTCACATTGTATATAATTATTTAAATGGAATTGCAAAACCTGTTCCTGTTATATCAATTTTATACTTAAATTCTAGTGTATTATTCAATTAATTATGCAGAAATTGAATGAGAAATTTTTAATAAAAATGTTTTTTATATTTAAAATAAAAGTTTTTAAAATACAAATAATTTAATATTTAAAATATTATAAAACTTGAAATTAAAAACAAATTGAATTATAAATAAATTTCATAATTTAAGTTAGACAAATTTCTCAACTCAAATTCACTGTTCCGCCCCTTTTCACCACATAGTGACAGTTTTGGATATAATTGAAAATAAAAACTATAATATAGAATATTTAGTAATGACATTAAGGACAAAGTTGTTTTTAATGAAATTTTTTTTGGAAGGTTTTTTGGTGTAATTTCTCTAAAATTTTGTCGGAATTTATTGAAATCACAAACTTGATAGGTAACTACTACACAAAGGAAATGCCCTAGGGTTTTTCAAGGTGGTTAATCCATATATCGAGTCAAAAAACCAGTTTAAATAACACAAATCAAGATTTCACTTTATAATTCTCTACCAAATTCAAGATTTCAAGGTAGTTAATCCATATATAGAGTCAAAAAAACCAGTTTAGATAACACAAATCAAGATTTCACATTATAATTTTCTACCAAATTAAAGAAAATCCAAAAAAATCACACTAAAAACAACTCCATTACCAAATCAGCGATAAAACCAAATCAGCGATAAAACTACTGTAGTTGTAGGTGTAGTTGTATTGCAGAAATTCTTATTGAAGTTAAACAAAAATTAAGAAATAGCATAATAATCATTCACCTAAATATCGAATATTTTCCTATACGATGCCATGGGACGGATGCTGCGTCAGATGATGATCCTGCATTCATTCCGATGATGAGTTTCATCCCTTTTTACCATAACTTACGGTGGAATCTGCCCTGAAGCGATTCCGTGGCTGCTACAAGCCGCGGCGCGAAGAGCATCTGTTGGACGGGATAAAGCAGAGCGAGAATCAAGTGCAGCTAGAGGTGGCAAGACGACATATATAGCCAATGGCCTCGAAGAAGGAACCGAGATCAACCGCTCATTGGGGTTTAGAAGAACATTCAGCGCTTGCCTTATCGAAGGACGAAGTTTGGGATCAGGATGCGAGCAAGCAAGTCCCAAAATCAGTGCTCGTTCGATCTGCTCTTCCTCACAATCACCATTCAATCTCGGATCCACCGCCTCCATAACTCTTCCATGCCCGTAAAGATCCCATATCCAATCTACCAAATTCTCCTCTTCTGATAGCGGATGTCGCTCCACCACCCGTCTGCCGCTTACCACCTCCAACATGACGACCCCGAAACTGTAAATATCTGACTCCGAGGTGGCCTTGCCGGTGTAACCGCATTCTGGAGCCCAGTAGCCAGGCGTCCCTGCTAACTTTGTGGAGACAGCCGGAGATGTCTCGTCGTGCTCAATGAGCCGGGCGAGGCCGAAGTCACCTAAACGGGCATTGAAGGCTCCGTCAAGCATAACGTTGCTCGGCTTAACGTCTCGGTGGACGACTTTCTGCTCCCATTCTTCGTGAAGGTACAGCAACGCTGAAGCCAGCCCGCATAAGATTCGGTGCCTCCGCGCCCAATTCAGACGGGGTTGATTCTGATTCTGATGCTCATCCTCTGGCTGCCTGAAGATGATTTTGTCGAGGCTCCCATTTGGCATATAGTCATAGACAAGCAGCAGCTCGTCGTTCTCGTTGCACCAGCCCTGGAGCTCCACCAAGTTTCTGTGTCGAAGTCGACCTATGGTGTTGATCTCTGACATGAATTCCCGTTCTCCCTGTCTCGACCAGGCAGAGATTCTCTTCACTGCCACGAGTGCTGCGTTTCCATCTCGGCCTTCCAGGGTTCCCTTGTAAACGCTCCCAAAGCCCCCACTTCCAAGCAGTTCCGTCTCACTGAAGTTCTTTGTGGCAGCCGACAATCGTGTGTAAGAGAACGCGTGAGGGCCGTAAGGCGGGTCGGGCGATAACTCCGTCATAATTGCTATCTCCCCGCTAAGCCTCCGGTCTGAGATTGACCCTGCATCTCGTCTTCTTTTCATTCTTCTACCAACGAACCACGCCGACAGCACAGATCCGACTGCAATCGAACCAACAATAAGGCCGATCTTCAGGTCCCTCCTCGATTCTCTTTTCGACCTTCGTTCTCCGACAGAGGCTGTAGCAAGAGACGACACGGGCAAAGCCTCCGAGCTGAAATTCCAGTCCAAAATACGTTGAATCTCGTAAGAATTCCCCGTTGCCGCGGAGAATCCAACATAGGCTGATCGCGGAACGGTTCTTGACAGCTCGATTGTGCTGTTCAAGATGCTCGCGTAGAGAATCGGTCGGTCTGCATAGGAGGCGTGTATTTGCAGGGTCTTGTTCCAGCCATCGTAATGGATTCGAACCCTTATCGGTCGCCCTGATTTGATGTCGATGCTGTGCCTTCTCAGGCCGACGGTCACGTTGGATTTGATGCTCTGGATGTCTATTCCGACATGGTTGTCGTCCGGATCGAATTCGTTCTTGAATGTGTCGAATTCGACGGCTAGTTGATTCGTCGCGTTTCCGTCTGTTGAGGGATCAAACACGCCCAGAAACGATCCGAAGCTTTCCGGAAGAAAGGGTTTGTTGGTGGGGACTATGATGAAGGCCAGACCGTCGCCATTGAAATTCTTCTGCCCAGTAGGACTGGTGATGCTGCGGACGAGCATGGTAAAAGTGGTCGTAAATGTGGTCGGCCACACTCTTATTGGTTTACTGTAGAGGACCCTTCCGATGCAGTTGGCCATTTGAGAATATTGATCCGTCTGATTAAAAGAAGCGTTGGATTTGGCGGTTGGCGACGGAGTGAGATCGATGTAACCATGCGAAGGACAAACCGGGGCGTTTCCCATGTATATTAATTGGTTGCGGTTGTTATTGCCAAATGATGGGAAAGAGAAACGTGAAGTACTTCCATGGGAGTGCGCAAGCTGCGAGATGAATATCAGGACTACAACCAGCGAAGCCAGAGCGTCCACCTGCATGATGATTACAGCAAAAACTAAAACAACATCGAGATGAATAGCTGGTTATTCGCCACTGATCAGATTGTTGATGAGCAGGCATTAAACGAAGACACTGAATATGAATGATTTGGGTCCTGCCAAGGTACAGTCACAAAGTAAATGGCTGACTCTACACCCAAATCCACTATCAAACCAAACACTTCTCATGTGGATTGACTCACGCGAGAATATAGAGAGACTAATCGAGAAGAACAGCTGGGCATTCGTCAGGGATCAAACTGTTGATGAGCAGCATTAATAAAAATGAAACGTTCAAATTGAGTATGAACGGGAGCCAATTACAGTCACAAAGTAAATGGTTGAGTCTACACCCAAATCGACAATAAAAGTAAACAATTCTCTTTAGATTCTCGAACAACCATTCTCAATAATCAAAAATATCATTTTTTCTAGTATGAAAAATATAATATTTATTTCCTATGGTGATTGGGTAAAGCAAGAATATAGAGAGAGGAATGGGGCGAAAGCAATACATGAGAGCGATATTATCTTTTTTAAATCAAGTGAAATGGATAAAATGCCTCAATTATCAATTATGGATAAAATGGCTTTTTAATTTAAAAATATCATTGGCTTTTTAATTTAAAAATTTAACTTTATAGCTGGTATAAGTGTAGGGATTTAAGTTGAGATTTTACATAATTTTAAAATGATGGATATTTGTTATAATTTTTTATAATAAAATGAAATATATTAGATAATATAGGGTTGTAATATAATGTTAATAGGCATACGTAATTATATGCATAATCACATTTATGATTGATAAACAATAAATATATACGGTAAAGGTTTAATATTAATATTAATTAATATACCATTATAATAACTATATTATAATTATTATTTATAATAATTATTATTATTATATTATAATATTATGATTTAATATTCAGATTTAGCTTTTGCATTACAATGTGTTGGCCAAAGAATGCATTGTTATGAGATTCGTGCTATTGAGCAAGTTACAAGTTCAAACCTCATCTTCCCCATGCATCATGCAGGGGTTAAGCTGTTGTGCATAGTGGTTATAGTGAAAACAAATGAGAATCAATCTTATATCACTTGCATACAAGGACTAAAGAGCTACTGATTTATTCAACATAAAAATAAATGATAAATAAGTAAATATTAGTCTTCAAATTTAATATATTAAATCTTAAAATTAATATTATAAAACCTAATATATTATTATACATATTAAAGTTTATAATCTTAATCTTAATATAATAATAGTATAAACCATTAGGATCTAGTAGTATCGTTAGAATAATAGTTGTAATAATTAATATTATTATATTATAGTTATCATTTATAGGATTAATATTATAAACTTTAGAATTAATATTATAAACCGTAAGCTTTTAAACCCTCAAGTTAAGATAACAAGCTCTAACTTTAATATATTACACGTTAGGATTATAAACCATAAGTGTAATATTATAAACCTTAGGATTGATATTAAATCCTAGGATTAATATTGCAAACCATGAAATTAATATTTTAAACCTTAGAATTAATATTATAACTCCTCCGTTTGATATTATAAACCCTTAAGATTATAATTCCTAAGATTAATAATATATATGTTAATATTAGTATTAAACCCTAAGACTAATATTATACCCTAGGATTAATATTTCAAACCATTGGGATTAATATTTTAAACCTTTCGATTGATATTATAATCCCTAGCATGATATTGTAAATCTTGGATTAAAAACCAAGGGTTAACATTGTAAACCCTAAGATTAATATTCAAAAACCTAGGATTCTAAACCTTAGCGTTAATATAATAAACCCTACAACTAATATTATAAACCTTAATCTAATCTATTAAACACAAGGATTATAAACCCCGAGTTTAATATATTAAACCTTAAGTTTAATTTAAACCCTATTATTATAAGTGGAATATTAAATCCTATTATTATAAACCAAAATATTGGAAGCCAAAATATTATAAATCCTAATATTAAATGCCAATTTTGTAAAGTTGCAATGCTACATTGAATAAATTACAATGCAATGTAATATTGCAATAATGATTGTTGGATTGATTGTCACATTAAGATAATGTTTGTCACAATGTGACATTGGATAAATTTTTCTGTCAACATCAAAATATTAAACCCTAATACTAAACAAAATATTATAAATGCTAACATTAATATATTAAACACTACGATTATAAACCCTAAGATTAATATTATAACCCCTATAAATAATATTATAATGCCTAGGATTAATATTATGAACCCTAGGATTAATATTAAAACTAATATTAAAAGTTGTATGAGTAATATTATAAACTTTAGGATTATAAACCCTAGGATTAACATTATAAACCCTAATATTATAAAATCTAATATTAAACCGTAGTTTTAACTTGTTGCAGTGTGACATTGAATAAATTGCAATGTAATGTAACATCGTGATAATGATTATTCAACTAATTGTTGCATTGAGACAATAATTGTCACATTTTGATGTTGAATAAATTTTTGTATCATTCGAATGTCAAAACATTAAACCCTAATATTAATCAAAATATTATAAACTCTAACATTATAAATCACATTATTATAAACTCTAATATTAATATATTAAACCTGAGGATTATAAACCCTAAGATTAATATTATAAACCTTAAGATTAATATTATATACTCTAATATTAATATTAAACCATAGGATTATAAACCCCTAAGATTAATATTAAACCTAATATTAATATTATAAACAACACGATTAATATTAAAACCTAGTATTAACATTATAAACACTAAGATGAATATTATAAACCCTAAGATTAATATTATAAACTTGAGGATTAATATTAAGATTAGAAAACTTTGGATTAATATAGAAAACCCTAAGTTTAATATATTAAACCCTAGGATTAATATTAAAAACCCTAGCATTATAAACCCTAGGATTAGTATTAAGATTATAAACCCTTAGATTAATATAACAAGCCCTAAATTTAATATAATAAGCCCTAGGATTATAAACCGTAAGAATTAATATCAAACCCTAAGACTAATATTAAACCCTAGGATTAATACTACAAATGCTAAGATTAATATTGTAGACCCTAGTCTTGATGTTATAACCCCTAATGCTTATATTTTAAACCCTAGGATTAACATTACAAACCCTAATATTAATATTTAAAATCCTAGGATCTATGTTATGAACCCTAGGATCTATATTATAAAACCTAAATTGATATATTAAACTGAGGGATTATAAACCCTAAGTTTACTATATTATAAAACCTAATATTAAACCCTAACATTATAAACCAAAAATATTATACAATCTAATAATAAACCCCAAATTTGTAAAGCCGCAATTCGACATTGAATAAATTGTAGTGCAATTTGCAATGTTTGTTGCATTGATTGATTGTTGCATTCATTATCACATTGTGACAATGTTTGTCATAGTGCAACATTGGATAGGTTTCTATATGATTCCAACATCATAGTTTTAAACCATAATATTAATCCAAATATTATAAACTCTAAAATTATAAAACCCAATATTATAAACCCTAAGATTAATACTATAAACCTTAATATTAATATTATATATACTCTAAGATAATATTAAACCCTACTATTAATATTATAAACCCTAGTATTAACGTTATAATTCATAATATTAACATTATAAATAAAAATTATAAAAATAGGGTTTAAATATTACAAAATTTTATACTAATATTATAAATTGTAGGATTAATATTATAAACCCTTAGTTATTATAATAAACTTAAGTATTATAAACCCAAAGATTATAAGCCCTAAGTTTAATATATTAAATGCTATATTTGATATAAACACTAATATTATAAACCTAGTATTAAACCATAATGTGATAAACTCAAATATTATAAACCTTAATATTAAACCCTAATTTTGTAATGTCATAATGTGAGTTGAATAAATTGCAATGCAATGTAATGTTGTGATTGTTGTTTGGTCTAATCAATATTTAATTTGTCTGAACTGCAAGCATTTAATTTTCAACCAGGGTAAGTATGTTTATTTCAAAGGTGTCTATACTATCTGTGTCGATACATAACAACCAGGGAAAGAAATGAAAGAAAATGGCGTTGACCACAATTGCAGAATCTTAAAGCATTGATGTAGAAATTAAAAAGACATTCTACATGAGTGAAATTCATTCATCACACTTCATGTTTTTCTGAAAGAACAAGCGTGCCACAGATAATTAATAAAACTACATTAGCTTATTCTAACCAATCCTGTGTAACAATATATAATGAATCTGAAAATAGAGGTGCATAAGTACTATAATTCATACAACAAAATTAATGAATCCACACTTAAAAGAAAGATAAACCAAACAACTAATCTACTACTATGAAATCCTCGCTAAAGAGGAGAGCCCTTGCTCCCTAGAATGACACAGGGATGAAATGGAAACTAGTTAAAAACTCAACACGAGATCTATATGAACATCACGAAAAGTGTTTTCTATTGAAAATGACTGGAAATTACAAGATCAAAATGTTGATGTTGTTCATGTGTTGTCTTTCCCTTTTCATGGAACCGAACCTTTTTATAAAGTTTACAAGCCCCAAAATTAGGAAATAGATCAGTCATGAGAATATCACGATTCTCATGCTGATCAATATTAAGAGAAAAATAGAAAGTGATACAAATAGATTCCCAATAAAAGACCAATTCAAGATACACCATCTCCAGAATCATAGCCATTGAGATCCTTTGACCATGATAATTCATGATTCTGGACAACTATCTTTGAAGAAAATAACCATGGTCTTTGGCAGTTGTGGTGTAACAACAAAAATTCAAACTCTAACAATAAATCCTCGAAGTGTAACATCAAGTAACAACAACAACTGCTCATCCTTAGTCCTTAGTTGTAGGAAACACCTGAAAGAAAAATAACTAGAAAACTTCTTCCATAATTACCTTGTTTATCCATCTCAAAAAGACATCACTTCATTCGATATTTAACGAGAGATGGAAAAATAATATGTTGAGAAAGGATTGCTCTTATAACTAGGGAAAATGGTAATTGGGACATAAATCTGATAGGTTTAGAGAGAGATAATGATCAAAAATGGGGAAAGGAGTGTCTAAGTTATGCTTAAAAAGTGCACCCAACCGTGACAATGATTGTTGTGATTCATTGTCACATTGAGACAACGTTTGTCACAACATGACGTTGGACACATTTTTGTACCATTCCAATAACCTACTCTTAAAGTGTAACATTAAACCATATATTATAAACTCTAACATTATAAAACCCAATGTTCTAAACCTTGAGATTAGTATATTAAAGCATAGGCTTATAAAACCTAAGATTAATATTTTATAGACTAATATTATTATTAAACTTTCGGATTAAAAGTATAAAACCAAAGATTATAAACCCTAGGATTAATATTATATACTCTAGAATTAATATTATACACCCTTAGATTAATATTATGAGTTGTAGGATTAACATTATATATGCTAAGATTAATATTATAAAATCTAGGATGATAAACCATACAATTAATATTATAAACCTTATCATTAATATTATAAACCCTAAGATTAATATTCAACCCTACGAATAAAATTATAAACCCTAGAGTTATAAACCATATGATTAATATTAAGATTATAAAACCCTCAAATTAATATAAAAAACCCCAGGTTTAATATATTGAACCCTATGATTAATATTAAAAACCTTAGAATTGATATTATAACCCCAAGATGGATATTATAACCCTCGGGATTGATAATATAAACTCTAGGATTAATATTATTAACCCTAAGATAACAAATTAAACCCAGGTATTAGAAACCCTATGTTTAATATATTAAAACCTAAATTTAATATAAAACCTAATATTATAAACGCATTATTAATCCCTAATATAAACCAAAAATATTATAAACCCTAATATTAAACTCCAATTTTGCAAAGTTGCAATGCAATGTTGAATAAATTGTAGTGCATTGTAACATCGCGAGAACGATCGTTGTTTTGATTGTCATATTATGACAATGTTTTTCAGAATGTGACTTCAGATAGATTTATGTATGATTCCAACATCACAATTTTAAACACTAATATTAATAAAAATATTGTAAACTCTAAGAATATAAAACCCAATATTCTAAACCTTAAGATTAATATATTAAATTCTAGGATTCTAAACCCTAAGATTAGTATATTAAACTCTAGGATAATAAACCTTAATATTAATTTACATACTCTATGATTAATATTGAACACTAGCATCAATGTTATAAACCCTAATATTAACATTATAAACCCTAAGATTAACATTATAAAACATAATATTCTAAACTCTAAGATTAATATATTAAACTCTAAGATTATAAATCCTAATATTAATATTATAAACCCTAAGATTACTATTTTATAGCATAAGATTAACATTAAAGCTTAGGATTAATATTGTAAACCCAAATTTTAATATTATACACCCTTAAATTATTATTATAAACTAGAAGCTTAACATGAAATCCTAGTATTAATATTATAAACCCTAAGATTCTTAGGTCCCTATAATACTAGTGATTCTCCTATTACTATTGTCATTGTAGCCCTTATTGTTGTTGTTGTGCCCCTATTGTCCCCATATTGTTATTATTGTGCGCCATAAAAGCCCACTATTGTTATTGTTGCGCCCTTGTATTATTATTGCTATGTGAGCTTTGATTATATTGTGACGCCTTAGACTCCTATATCTAGAAATAAGGTTTTGTCATTTGTATCGTCCAAGAATTATTCATTTGTGTAATGTAAAGGAGGGTTCCCCCTTGAAGAGGATTATTTTGAAGTCGTTTATCTTTTCTTCTATTTTGTGAGCTAATTACATAACATTTGGTATCAAAGCTTTGGATTCTATGGTTTTGCCACTCCAAACAGACCATTGCGAAATTTTCGGTATAAAATGTTTTCTACGACATTTCAGAAGTTGGAATTAAAACCCATTTGAGCCGAAATCGCGATGAACTTCAGGTCTAAATTTTCGATCTTGTCTCGCTATATTTTTGGAGATATGATCCAAGGTAGTTAGGGTGTTTACGAGATCTCGAATTACATCCCAAACATGCGACATTGGGAAAATCGTCATAACTTTCTATCTGAGAATCAAATTGAAATTTTGTAAGAAGTTACAGAAATAGGAAAGATTGTACTTTTTGGTGTATCGTCTTCATATCTGAAGGTCAAAACAATAACATGTGGCACTTCATACAAGTTTTCTCTACTAAAAAAATATATAATTAGGTCATCATGGGAGATTGGGCATAACCCTTTCTCGGAGAATTAAATTTTGATCTGACAGGTGGAATTAGAAAGAGGACTCAGAGAGATGCCGCAAGACAAAATTTCAGACCTTGGGGATCTGCAATTGCAGAGTTACAAAATACTCAATATCGATCTCCTACAAAGCGAAAAACGGTGTGTAGTCTTTTTAAAATTTTACATAAGTTTGGGTTGAAAAATTAGTTTGAAGTGTTTCAAACGGCATAGTGAAGCATAATTATGATTAATTGATGCCATGAAGAAAGAAGAAGGAAAAACCTAGTAAGCAACCTAAAATCTCTAGCATGACTCAAGAAGAAGAGGAAGAAATGCAACATGATATATCAAAATTACGAGACCAAGTGCAACAAATTTCACTCTCACAAAAGGTAACAAAAGCTACGATGGATGGTTTAAAGAAAGGAGTGGAAGTTAATATGAATGGTATGGAAGCAAAGATGGATGGCATGGAATCTAAGATGAATGGTGTGGACATTAAGATGGATGGTATAGAAGAAAAATTGAAAGGCAACATGGAAGATTTGAAGATAGAATTGAGAAAGTTGCTACAAGAAATGGTTACTAATGGCGAAAGGGTAGTAAAGGAAACCCATGATTAGAAAAAAAGAAATGTGAATCATGATTTCATAGTTTGTAATGTTGGATTGAAGACCCACCATGTTCTAAAGATCGATATGAGGAAGTTTGATGACAAGGATCCTGTAACATGGATACTATAAATGGAGAAATATTTCGATCTCCATAATGTGAAAAAGACGCAAAAGGTATGCATTACAACTTTATATTTGCAACCAAATCAGTTTGTATGGTATTGATGGCTTTTCTCTCGTAAACAAATTTTCACCTAGGCAATTTTTACAGAAGAAATGATAGCACATTATGAGGATATGAAAATGAACACTTTTTTTAGCCAATTGATAAATCATTAACAAAAGGGTTCAATGATGGAGCACATTGAGGACTTCAAAAAATTGAATATAAGGGTAAAAGATATTCAAGAGGAGAATAGAATTGATGTGTTCATAGGGACTTTAAAGGATAACATCCAACATGAGGTTCACCTTTGGGAACCTAATTCATTGGAGAAGGCATTTAGGTTGGCAAGAAAATGGAAAGAAAAATTATGGTAACAAGGAAGCCTACCACTCACAACTATAAGGATGGAAGTGTTGTTTCCCCTAGCCTTCCACAACCTATAAGGTTGACACCACAACAATTAAAATAAAAAATATCAAAAGGGCTTTGTTACAGTTGTGATAACAAATACACTAAAGGTCATAAGTGTGCTCAGAAGAAATTATTTTACATATATTGTGAAGAGGAGGAAGAAAATGAACAAGAAATGTCAAAAGAAGAGGATATACATGAGGAACACACCCTAGATAAAGAATAAATGAATCCGACCATATATTCTAATGATTTGGCCAGATTTACCACTCCTCAAACTATCAAGATAGAAGGACATATGTGTTAAACAGACATGGACATCCAGAACAATATGAAAGATAAACATGAGAATACAATTTTTATTAAGAAGAGATATACATTTATAGTACATTATGTGACCGTTAGGTTTCACATCCCAAGGTCTCTTGGACTCCTTTTGTCCATTCGGCTTCCACACTAACCCATTGAGGATTAGGTGTCCAACATTCCCCCCCTTAATCCGAAGGGTTATGTATGAGTCCAAGAAGAGAGTTGAAATACAAAATGTGCAAAAATGCATGGCAGCACTAAGCTGAATGTGCTCTCTGAAATGTTGGTATAAAGGGCGGTGGTTTAAGGATGAGCACCAACACTGGAATGCTTATTGCAGTTCCCGGAACTCTTCCAAAATTGGCAAGAAGATGAAGTCTTCTGCTAGAGGAAGTGCTCCTATTGTTTTGAAGAGGGAAACCTTCAACCATGAAAGGGA
>APFE030880726.1:0-24137 GCA_000404065.3 Pinus taeda
ACAAGGGAAATGTTAGGGAAGGGAGACTTGGAAGGGAAATTGGGAAAAATATATGAAATAGGGAGTTTAGGGGAAGAATTATGACATATACATCATCATACAATTTCGTTTGCAAGGATGTTATGGGAGGTAGGGTTTAGGGTTTGATTTTTGATTTCTTAATATTTTTGGTAGGGAAATTAAATAACATTGATAAGGGAGTAAGAAATGGGAGGTGGGAAAATGTAGGAACAATAGGAATGAAAAGGAATACCTTAAACCAACAGAACAATCCCTAGCAACTTTGATATTTTCAAGCAAAAGCACATGGAGTCTTTACTTGCAAATGAAGGCTTTTAAAAGATTATCATGATCTTCTTCAAGCTTTAGCAAACCATAATTTATATGATTGAAGGTCTACCTGACAAGCTTGAACAATTTGTGGTCTTCTTGAAGTTTATAATCAATTGCTGTAGGTGAGCTCCTGACAGGTCGCGTGCAGGACTGAAGGTTCGCGCACACCCAAGAGGTCACGCCCGTGTTATTTTGCAACTGTTGGGACCCCCTAGACGGGTCGCGCCCACCCAACAGGTCGCGCACAACTGTGGAGGGGTAGCGCACAGATCCTCTCTGCGATTCCGCCCGATTTTGTCTCCAAATCGCCTTTCACTATTGTTATGAGGCAAATGATAATCAAATGGAGGCAGGGAGGGGCTTTATAGGCTTGATTTAAATTAATTTCCCCTCAAACCCTCTTTCTAATGTTTATAAGTGACACTTTTTCAAAATTTAAATGCTGCTGACTTTATGGTTTCTTTTTGTCCTGAAATTGGTTGAACTGATGCTTTTTTCTTGAAAATTTTTGCAGGGATAGCTTCTGGGGAATCTTGGCAAAGGGGACCAGGGCTGCATGCTGACTTTCGAAGAATTTTTGAATTTTTACAATTTTTACAAAATTTTGAGAAATGACCTTGGCTTTAAACACAGGGTTTTTAAATCCAAGGTAAAAATTAGTTGTACAAGATGAAATCTTTCGAAGAAATACTTTGATAGTTCTTCCCTCTGGCCTGCTGGACATTTATTGACTTTTAAAGACATGACCTCAAACACAAATTGGACCTAAACCCTAGACCTAGGACTTTT
This sequence comes from Pinus taeda, assembly GCA_000404065.3. NCBI lineage: Eukaryota > Viridiplantae > Streptophyta > Pinopsida > Pinales > Pinaceae > Pinus > Pinus taeda. The sequence continues at coordinate 1,123 of APFE030880726.1, forward strand.
GACCTTAAGGCAAGACAAGCAACTTTGAAAGAGTTTATTGACTGAACAACTTGATCCAGCAGTGCCAAGAGGGGAATAAAGACACCAGCTCCTCCATTAGGGGTATGGCATGCCTAATGGAATGCAATGAGATGACACTGATGAGACACCTACTTATGCAAATGCAAAGAGATTTGATCGCTGATGGAGGGGCACTAGACCGACTCTAACATTGGCTCCAATGGGGATGGTAGCTCCTTGGAGGTACCAAGAACCTCAGACCTCTGGGAGAGCAGACCAATGCTTTCAACCATTGGGCGATGGAGTCAAAAACTCAAACTAAAATGCATGACTGAAAACCGATGACTTGACGACACAAATTGACTCTCACTCAACTAAGAACTGACTCGATACTTAAACACAACCGACAAACTGGAAATGATGCTCAAAGTGGAGCTTATTCATCACAACCTACTTTAGCAGTTTCATTCATCACCTCATCAAGTGAAATGAAACAACCAATGTAACCATGTAAGCATCCTGGCTGTTGTTTGATTTCTTCCCAAATGCTCACTTATGAACAACAAGAGAGAACTATTGAAAGGCAACTCCCATGACAACCTGGAAACAAGTCCATTGAATGATATGGATCCTCCCGCCTCCAAAAACACTGCATAAGGATCTTGAAATTCAAGCACACTGGAACTTAGCTCATCTAATGGATTGCTTCTCGTTTCCTCATACGATGAATGCAAACTTTGATCTGAGCCTTGTGACGAGACCTCTGCTGAAAATGACAAAGTAACCGGCTGCCGGATTAAATTCATATTAGCACATGTTTCAAGCTCACATGTAGTCAATGGAGAGATACTTTGACTGCAAACCTCAACCAAAACATCAGCTATTGGATCATGAAAAACTTGAAAAGACTGCTGCAACCCATTTTCTATTGGTTCCAACGTGATTACATGATTGCCTACACGCTGCTCATTCTTTACTGAAGATGTATTATGCAAATTTCCCTTCAAAAGCTGAAATGATTCAAAACAGAAAGGAAGAGAACCTTGAATCATTAAATCATGTGTGTGCACTTCCAAGTCTTCAGCTGCAACTTGACAATCAATGGCTTTCGCGGGTTGCAAATCTGAATATGAGAAGTCTTGAACAAAATTTTCATTGCTCTCAAGATGATTCAAATCAAGACTTGTTGAAATTTAATTTTTGATTGCATGGTAGTTATCTCTGATGAACTGAAACGAATCAAAACAAAAAGGGAAAGATCCTCCACTTACTTCAAACTTTGATGCACTTTCCTCATCATTATCATAGCTGATATGTGATGGTTGAACATTGTATTCAAGCTGCTGAAAATGAACTTCTTCCTCCCACAAACCAGCTGCTGATTTGTCTGTAAGATTAGCTCTTGTTTGGAGAACATAATCATCATCATACTGATCAAACTGAGGCAATTCATCACCAAACATACACATCATATCAACAGCTCTCTCTTCTTCACAATGATCTATAAAACAATCACTATGAAAACTGGGATAAGAAACAAAATGTTTTGGAGCAGCAACTTGTTCTTCTTCAATCAGCGAGCCATTAGCTAGAACATAATCATCGTTCCTTGCATTGATCTTGTCCATCATCTTTTCCACTGCACTTACCAAAATGTAAAGTTTCTCCTCTAGAGGTGTTGATTCGACTGGATCTATGTTTTTCATTTCTTCTTCTTTCAACCTTGCCCGTCGGATCAACAGATGCGCCTCTACATTTACTGCATTGTTTTGCATCTCATGAAGCATTGCAATATCCCTTTCTCTCAGCTGAAACTCCATCTCCGGATCAAAGGCACCCGGATAGTGCAAGAGAGCAGATCTAGGAGTAGGCCTTATCTCAACTGGCATTGAATAATAAACTTGGTTACATCTGGCTGAAAATTGTTGTACTGTCTACCTTGGCAATCCTTTCAGCTGGTTATACTCTTCTACAATCAATAAAAGGTTCTGCCCGATCATCCACCTATCAAGAAAAATTTTGACAAACTGCTGGAAATCTGAAATGCTTGCATCACGCAGGGCTTTGAACCAACTCTTCACTTTTCCTTGCAAAGAAAGAGGAAAAAGCCTAATACTAACATCTTCATCATCAACTTCAAAAAGATCTAGAAAATTCTCAACATTCTGCACATATTGCTCAACTTTGACATTCTTACTTTCACCATCAAACCTCGGCAAGTATAGATCATAGTTTTTGGGGAAAGCATGGAGAACAGAAGGTAAAACAAGAGGTTTATACCGATCTGGAATTTTACAAGGTGTAGGGGTATGTACAACAGGTATAGAATCAGTCTTGGTCTTTTCAGGTTCATCAATCTGAAGATGGTCATCACAAAATTTAGAAGAAAGGTCTTGATCAAGCTCAAAGGTATGAAAATCTTTGGTATTCAAAATCTTCAAAGGGAAAGAATCAACTGCAGGCCGAGGATCTCTTCTCAAGCATAGTATTCTTTGCAAAGCCTTCTTGACATTTTTGGGAAAAGAGAAGAAATAATTTATGACAAAGAACAAAATGTCTTGGATGAAATTCCAACTTGAATACCTGATCTGTCCATGTTGTCCTTTCATGTTTCTACTAGTCGGGATCATCCTCCAGTAGAGTCTTTGAATCTGATCTCGAAAATGATTTAGAGTCGCCAAGTGAATGATTTCAGCCTTTCAAGTGTCTGATCGGTGTCCACCATCAACCATCAGATCTGAACTTGATACATGTACTGGGGTAATTAACAAGTTAAATGTCACGTTTACAAACTAGACCGGAGATTGACTGAAGCAACGTTTATCTACTTCCGTTAATGCAAAGAAAAAGCATTTCGAAGGCTACCTGGCATAACCTCAGGCTCCGTCTGTAGCTTATAAAACAAATGACATAAACAAGCAAACCATTTTTTCTTTCCCAGTATGGTCGCCAATATGTTAGCACATGAAATTTCACCTTAGGCTGAAAAAGGTAAACTTTAAGGCAACATCATACCACTTAGCCTTATAGCTAGCCCTACGAGGCAGGCGAGGGCTCTCTCCGGTCTATCTCGGCAAAGATCTTCAACGGGCAGAGATAACCAATAAAGAACACTGATTTTAGGCTAGTAAACTGATAAAAAGGTTTGATTTGGGATTTTTAGGGTTTTGGTGGAAAATTGGGAAAGGCAATTTTGGGTGCGGGGATTGGACACAGTTTTTGCAGGGGGTTCTTTGGGGCGAGGTAGGAGACTGTATTGATGCCTTTGAAAGATTTGGATGGATGAGAATTACTTGTGAGGAGCTAACGAGAGCAAGCAATCACCTTGAATTCTCCTTAAACAACTGAAAACATTGATATTAAGCAAACTTAAAGGCAGAGAATAGCAACCATGAATTCTACCTTAACACTTCATTTGCCTAATTTGCAGAAGATAAAAGTAAGAAGATGATTCACATAACAAACTTACAAGTACAAAGAGAAACACACCATCAATACATGTAACCACAAGAATCCCAAAAAGGACTGCAAAACCCTGGTCTTTCTTCCTTTGCCAAAAATGCAGAGATACAATCAGTAATACAATAGAAGCTTTCTCCCTCAAGAGTCAAACCATGAAAATGACTAAGAAAGTACATAATATAGGCAAGCTAACATCTTCCCTTGCCTCTAGGGGTCGAGCTCACTATCCTAGGAGCTTTTTCAACCAATTCTAAACTGAGCACTGAAAACTAGGTAGTCAAAACAACTTGCCTCTATAAGCTAGGAAACCAATTCTTTCATTAAATTTTTGCCTATCTTATGAATGAATCTTCTAGAAGAGATAAATGAGTGTCAAAATATCATAAAATTACATCATTTACATCAAGGAGGATCAAAATTCACTCCAAAAAGTCAAACCTAGTCAAAACTGCGTTTTGTTGAGCTGTACGTACAATTTCTGTGAAAATTGCCCAAGGGGTCGCGCACCTTTGGAGCAGCTTTTGAGGCACTTCCAGGTGTCCAAATGAGGCCAAAGTGGGCTTGCTGGAAATTTCCAAATGTCTACTTTCCAACCCAAGTGGAATTTCTGAATTGGGTGTCCATTTGCCCATCCAAGATTGCAATCTCCCAAAATTGCTTCCTGTGTGTCAAAAAGGTGGCAGAAAGTCATTTTTTGCTTGTTTTTTGACCTTCTGGAGACTCAAAACTTGGTGAAATTTCTTGATTTTCGCTGAGCAAGTGTATTTTTGCATGACAAATCCAAAAATGCAAACTTTTCCTGAAATGGACCTCCCAATCGAAAGGGTCGCGCACGGTGCGCGACCCTTTGGTGAAGAAAACCAGTTTTTTGACCAAAAATTCACAAATGACCAAAAATGCTCAAATTTTTTTGAAATTTGTGCTGGGGTTGAGTCATTTAGCACCATGCTCCTTCAAGGAAGCCTTAGCCAAGATATGGAGGGGATCATGCCTTTTTCTTTGTTTGAGTGCCTTAGCCAACCGTCCTTGGAGCACCTTCATTCTTGCCTTGCATACGTGCATTCGGGCCCAATAGTGGTTCTTCATATTACGGAGCAGGTCCTTATCTCTATTGGCCTTGGCCAGCAACCTCTCCAAATGAGCATTGACCCAAATAAGCATAGATTCTTGATCTATGGGTGTCAAATCACGGGGTCTCCTACGAGTCAATTCCCGGTCTTCACGAATCTTCCACTGCTCATAAAGCTCGTGCTCATCCTCCAACTGTTTGTTGCGCTGCTCTAAATAGTTAATTATCCATTTTTCCATCTGAAATTTCTTGTGCAGCGACTCATTCTCGGTCCTTTGCTCTTGGATGATCTCCTTGAGCTTTGAGGCAGGGGAGCTATCCTCAATATCAATGATGTCAATATCTGGATCACATGACAATCCTTGCTCGATCCTGGGCTGCTTGCCCCTCTCTAATACTTGTGTTGCTGTCAGAAACGAGGCCCCTTCCACCTGGTGTGGAGATAACACTCGCGGTGCTGATGAAGAAGGCGAGACCCCTTCCACCTTATGTGGAGAAAATAGTCGCCTAGCTGCTGCAAATAAGGCCCTGTGGCCTCTCTAATAAGTGACCAATGGAGGAGAGCTGACATGTCTAACTTTTGGGATATCATGCTGCTGTGAAGGTCCTCCCTCCTCATGAACAACCTCCGGGGGTGGTGGTGTCCCTGTCAAGAATTCTCGGTAGATGAAATCCTCCCATGGGATACCTTGCTGGGCCAACTGATGCATGACCACCATCTTGATCAAAGCATAATGGTAAATGCTCCTATGTTGCTATGCTGGACTCTTTCTCTGCACCAATGGCACCATCTTCTCAATATTCTGGCACATAAAAAAGGGTATGTTCATCATCCGTACCCGTGTGAAATGCATCAACAAGCGAATATGGTACAAAAACAAACGTGAAAATCTACCCTCACAGGTGAAATAGCACATGATGAGCCTCATCAAGGGAACATACTCATCCTTCAAAAATCTGAAAGGAAATGCACCAGTCATGTACCTCATATATTCAGGTTTAATGTAAGGTTCATACTGAAATCTATCCAATAGTTTGCGCTTGTTCCACTCTTCTCCAACATTAGGTATCCCCGTTGCTTGAGAAACCATCTCAGGTGTCAATGTAAAATCCACCCCTGCAAGATTTACATGCCCGTCATGCAAATGCAAAACAAACAAGCGGACCAATTCCCTGTGATGCTGAATTTGAGAAATCCTCTCGCAAAATTCATAACATGACAGGTAGCGGAAACATGTGACTGCAAGTGGACAAGCCTACAAATAGGTCAAAGTGGTGGGCTCCTCTCTCACATGGTGACCACCCTTACCACCCCTCCTCCTTTGTACCTCAACCTCTGGTGTTGACTCACGGTCATCACTTTGCTCATAGTCGGTTTCGGTTTCTGACATGGTTTCAGGAGCAAAGTGGCTGAAATGCACTGTTGCTTCTGCTTTAAAATATGTTGTTTTAACTGTTTTGAAATGTTGTTTCAAGGGGACAAGTAGCACAAGGGAAATCTTAGGGAAGGGAGACTTGGAAGGGAAATTGGGAAAAATATATGAAACAGGGAGTTTAGGGGAAGAATTATGACATATACATCATCATACAATTTCGTTTGCAAGGATGTTATGGGAGGTAGGGTTTAGGGTTTGATTTTGGATTTCTTAATATTTTTGGTAGGGAAATTAAATAACAGTGATAAGGGAGTAAGAAATCGGAGGTGGGAAAATGTAGGAACAATAGGAATGAAAAGGAATACCTTAAAACAGCAAAGCAATCCCTAGCAACTTTGATATTTTCAAGCAAAAGCACATGGAGTCTTTACTTGCAAATGAAGGCTTTTAAAAGATTATCATGATCTTCTTCAAGCTTTAGCAAACCATAATTTATATGATTGAAGGTCTACCTGACAAGCTTGAACAATTTGTGGTCTTCTTGAAGTTTATAATCAATTGCTATAGGTGAGCTCCTGACAGGTCGCGTGGAGGGGTAGTGCACGGATCCTCTCTGCAATTTCGCCCGATTTTGTCTCCAAATCGTCTTTCACTATTGTTATGAGGCAAATGATAATCAAATGGAGGGAGGGAGGGGCTTTATAGGCTTGATTTAAATTAGTTTCCCCTCAAACCCTCTTTCTAATGTTTATAAGTGACACTTTTTCAAAATTTAAATGGTGCTGACTTTATGGTTTCTTTTTGTCCTGAAATTGGTTGAACTGATGCTTTTTTCTTGAAAATTTTTGCAGGGATAGCTTCTGAGGAATCTTGCAAAAGGGGACTAGGACTGAATGCTGACTTTCGAAGAATTTTTGAATTTTTACACTTTTTACAAAATTTTGAGAAATGACCTTGGCTTTAAAAATAGGGTTTTTAAATCCAAGGTAAAAATTAACTATACAAGATGAAATCTTTTGAAGAAATACTTTGATAGTTCATCCCTCTGGCCTGCTGGGCATTTATTGAATTTTAAAGACACGACCTCAAAGACAAATTGGACCTAAACCCTAGACCTAGGTCTTTTGACCTTAAGACAAGACAAGCAACTTTGAAAGAGTTTATTGATTGAAACAACTTGATCTAGCAGTGCCAAGAGGGGAATAAAGAAACCAGCTCCTCCATCAGGGTTATGGCATGCCTAATGGAATGCAATGAGATGACACTGATGAGACACCTACTTATTCAAATTCAAAGAGCTTTGATCGCTGATGGAGGGCTACTAGACCGACTCTAACATTGGCTCCAATGGGGATGGTAGCTCCTTGGAGGTACCAAGAACCTGAGACCTCTGGGAGAGCAGACCAGTGCTTTCAACCATTGGGCGATGGAGTCAAAAACTCAAACTAAAATGCATGACTGAAAACTGATGACTTGACGACACAAATTGACTCTCACTCAACTAAGAATTGACTCGATACTTAAACACAACCGACAAACTGGAAATGATGCTCAAAGTGGAGCTTATTCATCACAACCTACTCTAACAGTTTCATTCATCACCTTATCAAGTGAAATGAAACAACCAATGTAACCATGTAAGCATCCTGGCTGCTGTTCGATTTCTTCCCAAGTGCTCACTTATGAACAATAAGAGAGAACTATTGAAAGGCAACTCCCATGACAACTTGGACACAAGTCCATTGAATGATATGGATCCTCCCGCCTCCAAAAACACTGCATAAGGATCTTGAAATTCAAGCACACTGGAACTTAGCTCATCTAATGGATTACTTCTCGTTTCCTCATACGATGAATGCAAACTTTGATCTGAGCCTTGTGACGAGACCTCTATTGAAAATGACAAAGTAACCGGCTGCCGGATTAAATTCATATCAGCACATGTTTCAAGCTCACATGTAGTCAATGGAGAGATACTTTGACTGCAAACCTCAACCAAAACATCAGCTATTTGATCATGAAAAACTTGAAAAGACTGCTGCAACCCGTTTTCTATTGGTTCCAACGTGATTACATGATTGCCTACATGTTGCTCATTCTTTACTGAAGATGTATTATGCAAATTTCCCTTCAAAAGCTGAAATGATTCAAAACAGAAAGGAAGAGAACCTTGAATCATTAAATCATGTGTGTGCACTTCCAAGTCTTCAACTGCAACTTGACAATCAATGGCTTTCGGGGGTTTTAAATCTGAATATGAGAAGTCTTGAACAAAATTTTCATTGCTCTCAAGATGATTCAAATCAAGACTTGTTGAATTTGATTTCTGATTGCATGGTAGTTATCTCTGATGAACTGAAACGAATCAAAACAAAAAGGCAAAGATCCTCCACTTACTTCAAACTTTGATGCACTTTCCTCATCATTATCATAGCTGATATGTGATGGCTGAACATTGTATTGAAGCTGCTGAAAATGAACTTCTTCCTCCCACAAACCAGCTGCTGATTTGTCTGTAAGATTAGCTCTTGTTTGGAGAACATAATCATCATCATACTGATCAAACTGAGGCAATTCATCACCAAACATACACATCATATCAACAGCTCTCTCTTCTTCACAATGATCTATAAAACAATCACTATGACAACTGGGATAAGAAACAAAATGTTTTGGAGCAGCAACTTGTTCTTCTTCAATCAGCGAGCCATGAGCTAGAACATAATCATCATTCCTTGCGTTGATCTTTTCCATCATCTTTTCCACTGCACTTGCCAAAATGTCAAGTTTCTCCTTTAGAGATGTTGATTCGACTGGATCTATGTTTTTCATTTCTTCTTCTTTCAACCTTGCCGGTCGGATCAACAGATGCGCCTCTACATTTACTGCATTGTTTTGCATCTCATGAAGTGTTGCAATATCCCTTTCTCTCAGCTGAAACTCCATCTCCGTATCAAAGGCACCCGGATAGTGCAAGAGAGCAAATCTAGGAGTAGGCCTTATCTCAACTGGCATTGAATAATAAACTTGGTTACATCTGGCTGAAAATCGTTGTACTGTCTACCCTGGCAATCCTTTCAGCTGGTTATACTCTTCTACAATCAAGAAAAGGTTCTGCCCGATCATCCACCTGTCGAGAAAAACTTTGACAAACTGCTGGAAATCTGAAATGCTTGCATCAAGCAGGGCTTTGAACCAACTCTTCACTTTGCCTTGCAAAGAAAGAGCAAAATGCCTAATACTAACATCGTCATCATCAACTTCAAAAAGATCTAGAAAATTCTCAACATTCTGCACATGTTGCTCAGCGTTGACATTCTTACTTTCACCATCAAACCTCGGCAAGTATAGATCATAGTTTTTGGGGAAAGCATGGAGAACAGAAGGTAAAACAAGAGGTTTATACCGATCTGGAATTTTACAAGGTGTAGGGGTATGTACAACAGGTATAGAATTAGTCTTGGTCTTTTGAGGTTCATCAATTTGAAGATGGTCATCACAAAATTTAGAAGAAAGGTCTTGATCAAGCTCAACGGCATGCAAATCTTTGGTATTCACAATCTTCAAAGGGAAAGAATCAACTGCAGGCCGAGGATCTCTTCTCAAGCATAATATTCTTTGCAAAGCCTTCTTGACATTTTTGGGAAAAGAGAAGAAATAATTTATGACAAAGAACAAAATGTCTTGGATGAAATTCCAACTTGAATACCTTATCTGTCCATGTTGTCCTTTCATGTTTCTACTGGTCGGGATCATCCTCGAGTGGAGTCTTTGGATCTGATCTCGAAAATGATTTAGAGTCACCAGGTGAATGATTTCAGCCTTTCAAGTGTCTGATCGGTGTCCACCATCAACCATCAGATCTGAACTTGATACATGTACTGGGGTAATTAACAAGTTAAATGTCACGTTTACAAACTAGACCGGAGATTGACTGAAGCAACGTTTATCTACTTCCGCTAATGCAAAGCAAAAGCGTTTCGAAGGCTACCTGGCATAACCTCAGGCTCCGTCTGTAGCTTATAAAACAAATGAAATAAACAAGCAAACCATTTGTTCTTTCCCAGTATGGTCGCCAATATGTTAGCGCTTGAAATTTCACTTCAGGCTGAAAAAGGTAAACTTTAAGGCAACATCAAACCACTTAGCCTCGTAGCTAGCCCTACGGGGCAGGAGAGGGCTCTCTCCAGTCTATCTCGGAAAAGATCTTCAACGGGCAGAGATAACCAATAAAAAACACTGATTTTAGGCTAGTAAACTGATAAAAAGGTTTGATTTGGGATTTTTAGGGTTTTGGTGGAAAATTGGGGAAAGGCAATTTTGGGTGCGGGGATTGGACACAGTTTTTGCAGGGGGTTCTTTGGGGCGAGGTAGGAGACTGTATTGATGCCTTTGAAAGATTTGGATGGATGAGAATGACTGGTGAGGAGCTAAGGAGAGCAAGCAATCACCTTGAATTCTCCTTAAACAGCTGAAAACATTGATATTAAGCCAACTTAAAGGCAGAGCATAGCAACCATGAATTCTACCTTAACACTTCATTTGCCTAATTTGCAGAAGATAAAAGTAAGAAGATGATTCACATAAAAAACTTACAAGTACAAAGAGAAACACACCATCAATACATGTAACCACAAGAATCCCAAAAAGGACTGCAAAACCCTGGTCTTTCTTCCTTTGCCAAAAATGCAGAGATACAATCAGTAATACAATAGAAGCTTTCTCCTTCAAGAGTCCAACCATGAAAATAACTAAGAAAGTACATAATATCGGCAAGCTAACATCTTTCCTTGCCTCTAGGGGTCGATCTCACTATCCTAGGAGATGTTTCAACCAATTCTAAACTGAGCATTGAAAACTAGGCAGTCAAAACAACTTGCCTCTATAAGCTAGGAAACCAATTCATTCATTAAATTTTTGCCTATCTTATGAATGAATCTTCTAGAAGAGATAAATGAGTGTCAAAATATCATAAAATTACATCATTTACATCAAGGAGGATCAAAATTCACTCCAAAAACTCAAACCTAGTCAAAACTGCGTTTTGTTGAGCTGTAGGTACAATTTCTGTGAAAATTGCCCAAGGGGTCGCGCACTGATTCTAAACGGGTCACGCACCTTTGGAGACGCTTTTGAGGCACTTCCATGTGTCCAAATGAGGCAAACGTGGGCTTGTTGGAAAGGTCTGGATGTATACTTTCTAAATCAAGTGGAATTTCTTAATTTGGTGTCCATTTGCCCCTCCAAAATTGCAATCTCCCAAGACTGCTTCCTGTGTGTCAAAAAGGTGGCAGAAAGTCATTTTTTGCTCGTTTTTTGACCTTCTGGAGGCTCAAAACTTGGTGAAATTTCTTGATCTTCGCTGAGCAAGTGTATTTTTGCATGACAAATCCAAAAATTCAAACTTTTCCTGAAACTAAACTCCCAATCGAAAGGGTTGCGCACGGTGCGCGACCCTTTGGTGAAGAAACCTGTTTTTTGACCAAAAATTCACAAATGACCAAAAATGCTCAATTTTTTTTGAAATTTGTGCTGGGGTTGAGTCATTTAGCACCATGATCCTTCAAGGAAGCCTCAGCCAAGATATGGAGGGGATCGGGCCTTTTTCTTCGTTTGAGTGCCTTAGCCAATCGTCCTTGAAGCACCTTCATTCTTGCCTTGCATACGTGCATTCGGGCCCAATAATGGTTCTTCATATTCCGGAGCAGGTCCTTATCTCTATTGGCCTTGGCCAGCAAACTCTCCAAATGAGCATTGACCCAAATAAGCATAGATTCTCGATCTATGGGTGTCAAATCACCGGGTCTCCTACGAGCAAATTCCCGGCCTTCACAAATCTTCCGCTGCTCATAAAGCTCGTGTTCATCCTCCAACTGTTTGTTGCTCTGATCTAAATAGTTAATTATCCATTTTTCCCTCTGAAATTTCTTGTGCAACGAATCATTCTCGGTCCTTTGCTCTCGGATGATCTCCTTGAGCTTTGAGGCAGGGGAGCTATCCTCAATATCAATGATGTCAATATCTGGATCACATGACAATCCTTGCTCAATCCTGGGCTGCTTGCCCCTCTCTGATACATGTGCTGCTGTCGGAAACGAGGCCCCTTCCACCTGGTGTGGAGATAACACTCGCGGTGCTGATGAAGAAGGCGAGACCCCTTCCACCTGATGTGGAGAAAATACTCGCCTCCGGGGGTGGTGGTGTCCCTGTGAAGAATTCTCGGGAGATGAAATCCTCCCATGGGATACCCTGCTGGGCCAACTGATGCATGACCACAATCTTGATCGAAGCATAATGGTAAATGCTCCTATGTTGCTGTGCTGGACTCTTTCTCTGCACCAATGGCACCATCTTCTCAATATTCCGGCACATGAAAAATGGTATGTTCATCATCCGTACCCATGTGAAATGCATCAACAAGCGAATATGGTAGAAAAACAAACGTGAAAATCTACCCTCACAGGTGAAATAGCGCATGATGAGCCTCATCAAGGGAACATACTCATCCTTCAAAAATCTGAAAGGAAATACACCAGTCATGTACCTCATATATTCAGGTTTAATGTAAGGTTCATACTGAAATCTGTACAATAGTTTGCGCTTGTTCCACTCTTCTCCAACATTAGGTATCCCCGTTCCTTGAGAAACCATCTCAGGTGTCAATGTAAAATCCACCCCTGCAAGATTTACATGCCCGTCATGCAAATGCAAAACAAACAAGCGGACCAATTCCCTGTGATGCTGAATTTGAGAAATCCTCTCACAAAATTCATAACATGATAGGTAGCGGAAACATGTGACTGCAAGTGGACAAGCCTGCAAATAGGTCAAAGTGGTGGGCTTCTCTCTCACATGGTGACCACCCTTACCACCCCTCCTCCTTTGTACCTCAACCTCTCGTGTTGACTCACGGTCACCACTTTGCTCATAGTCGGTTTCGGTTTCTGACATGGTTTCAGGAGCAAAGTGGCTGAAATGTACTGCTACTTCTGCTTTAAAATCTATTGTTTTAACTGTTTTGAAATGTTGTTTCAAGGGGACAAGTAGCACAAGGGAAATGTTAGGGAAGGGAGACTTGGAAGGGAAATTGGGAAAAATATATGAAACAGGGAGATTAGGGGAAGAATTATGACATATACATCATCATACAATTTCGTTTGCAAGGATGTTATGGGAGGTAGGGTTTAGGGTTTGATTTTTGATTCCTTAATATTTTTGGTAGGGAAATTAAATAACAGTGATAAGGGAGTAAGAAATGGGAGGTGGGAAAATGTAGGTACAATAGGAATGAAAAGGAATACCTTAAAACATCAAAACAATCCCTAGCAACTTTGATATTTTCAAGCAAAAGCACATGGAGTCTTTACTTGCAAATGAAGGCTTTTAAAAGATTATCATGATCTTCTTCAAGCTTTAGCAAACCATAATTTATATGATTGAAGGTCTACCTGACAAGCTTGAACAATTTGTGGTCTTCTTGAAGTTTATAATCAATTGTTGTAGGTGAGCTCCTGACAGGTCGCGTGCAGGACTGAAGGGTCGCGCACACCCAAGAGGTCACGCCCGTGTTATTTTGCAACTGTTGGGACCCCCTCGACGGGTCGCGCCCACCCAACAGGTCGCGCACAGCTGTGGAGGGGTAGCGCACGGATCCTCTCTGCAATTCCGCCCGATTTTGTCTCCAAATCGCCTTTCACTATTGTTATTAGGCAAATGATAATCAAATGGAGGGAGGGAGGGGATTTATAGGTTTGATTTAAATTAATTTCCCCTCAAACCCTCTTTCTAATGTTTATAAGTGACACTTTTTCAAAATTTAAATGTTGTTGACTTTATGGTTTCTTTTTGTCCTGAAATTGGTTGAACTGATGCTTTTTTATTGAAAATTTTTGCAGGGATAGCTTCTGAGGAATCTTGGCAAAGGGGACCAGGTTTGCATGTTGACTTTCGAAGAATTTTTGAATTTTTACAATTTTTACAAAATTTTGAGAAATGACCTTGGCTTTAAAAACAGGGTTTTTAAATCCAAGGTAAAAATTAATTATACAAGATGAAATCTTTTGAAGAAATACTTTGATAGTTTATCCCTCTGGCCTGCTGGGCATTTATTGACTTTTAAAGACATGACCTCAAAGACAAATTGGACCTAAACCCTAGACCTAGGACTTTTGACCTTAAGACAAGACAAACAACTTTGAAAGAGTTTATTGACTGAAACAACTTGATCCAGTAGTGCCAAGAGGGGAATAAAGACACCAGCTCCTCCATCAGGGTTATGGCATGCCTAATGGAATGCAATGAGATGACACTGATGAGACACCTACTTATGCAAATGCAAAGAGCTTTGATCGCCGATGGAGGGCTACTAGACCGACTCTAACAGACTTCATCACAGGTCTGCCCATGGTACAGGGCAAGGATTGTATATTTTTCATCGTTGATTGGCTGACAAAGTATGCACATTTCTTTGCCATATCCACACAATACACAGTGACACAGGTGGCCAAGTTGTTCTTCAAAGAGGTCTTCAGGCTACATGGTCTTCCTAAGACCATTGTCAGTGACAGAGACAACCGTTTCATGGGCGGGTTTTGGCAGGATCTTTTTCAGCTAGTGGGAACGGATTTGACAGTGAGCACCAGTTATCACCCACAGACAGGCGGACATACAAAGATAGTTAACAAGTGGCTGGAGGGCTACTTGCGTAACTACATCAGTGGGCAGCAGAGAGCATGGATGAAGTGGCTGTATCTAGGGGAGTACTGCTACAACACTAAACATCACATGTCCACTGGTATGTCACCATTCTATGCTTTGTATGGGTATCATCCTTTATATTTTGTTGACATGATGTTTGGTGATAGCAAGGCTCCGAGAGCCAAGATTTGGATCCAAGAGAGTCAGGATATCCTCCGGGCTCTCACGGATAACATGGCTACAACGCAGAACTAACATAAGTTGTATGCTGACAGGGGTTAGGTGGAGAGACGGTTTGAGGTAGGGGACATGGTCTACCTACGATTACAGCCATACCGACAGTCGTTACCGAAGCAAAAGGGGCTGAGAAGCTCAAGCCCCGCTTTTATGGGCCATACAGGGTGATATGTAGGATTGGATAGGTTGCATATGAGTTGGAGCTGCCCCAAGGTAGCAAGATTCATAAAGTTTTTCATGTATCATGCCTGAAGAAGGCATTGGGGCAGCAGGTGATAGTGACAGATGAGCTACCACCCATGGATGATGAGGGGCATTTGGTGTTGCAGCCAGAGGCTATTATTGCTACCAAGGAGAGGCAGCTGCGGAGCAGGATAGTTTGGAAATTCTTGGTGAGGTGGAAGGATTTTCTGGATGAGGATGCCACTTGGGAGAGTGAGAAAATCTTGAAGCATCCATCACTTCAGTTACTTGAAGACAAGCAACATTTTGTTGGGGGAGACTGTAATATTCCTAACTAGCCATGGCTAATTGGAATATTCGATTTTGCTTAATTTTTTCCTTCTATAGTTATTTATGAATTAAAAGGTGAGGGAAGGGGACATGACTCACTTTTAGAATAAAATTCACTTCCTAGTAGCACAATTTTGTGATTTAAAGGGGAGCCAAGGGGGGAAAAAGGGGGGACGCAGAAATGGAGGCCATGCAGACACTTGGAGGGACTGCGTAGTAGTGAAGAAACACATGGCAAGAGAGGGAGCTGGAGAAGGTGAGCCTTGGGATTGAGAGAGGAAAAGGATATAAAGGAGAGAGGAACCTCCTCATTTTGGCATTCGGTTATGTGCATTTGAGCTAGTCACTTCAACTTAGAGCACGTTGGCTGTTTAGCTAGTCTACAGCACTGTTTAGTGCATTGAGTGTCTCCGTTCGGAGATCTCACCCTTAGCCCCGAGGGACTTTGAGTGCCTACTTGGGCAAGGTATTTCCATCAGCATTTTTGTAGTAGTTTCATCAGAATTTCTGACAGGAGTATTGAGCATCTTGGAGGACTGTGCAGCACTGAGAGGGATGACGCAGTTCTTTCTGGCAGGAGTTTTAGCTTGAGGGTTTGTAGCAGGATTTGTGCTGGGAGATTGAGTAGGGGATCAACCCTTGCATATTGGAGGCTTTTGGCAGAGGTTTCAGGTAGATTTCTAGAGGGTTTCATTCAGTGGCAGTGCAGAGCCTTGAGAGACTGCACAGAACCCCAAGGGGGTGATTTTCGGGGTTCGGCCATTCCAGGAAAGCTTTCTAGGTTTCTCTGGGTTTCTTTAGTAGAATCTAATTCCAGAGTTTCAGCCTTTTCTGAGGAGGGGAACAACCGCAAATCCTCATTCGATTTCCAGCAATAGTAGCAGCACGACAGTTTTCCAGCAGCTGGGATGCAGATCAGTGTGAGGCCATTCCTTTGCTATTCTGAGTGTATTCTTCACTTTCCTTGTGCAAGTCGAGGTGCCATCTTTCTGATCACCTCCTGTACTCATTTTATTGCCCAGTGTAATAAAATGGCTTAGCATTTCTTACTACATTTGTTGAGTATTTGTTTACGTTTCATGTATACATTGTTGTTGGCTGCACTATTGTTATTTCATCTCTGTGAGTTTTCTGGCTATTATACCACTTGTACATTTTTTTGGTTGGGATTTGCTGGTATTTGAGAAATATTCTTGGAAGGGATATTACAAACTCTTCCTTCCTTCAGTAGATTCAATACAAAGTTGATATGACCAAGACCCTTATAACCTAGACCAAAGGCTCCCTCCATCAAGTCATCTGTGTTTATTATTCAGTTCTGAGTTATGTAAGTAACACTTTGCAAACACAGTCTTCTCTTGCTTCAATTATGCGGCCGCCGCCTCATACTTGAGTTCTATGGCATCCTTACCTTGCTTCAATGTTGAGGCCACTTTCTTTGGTTTTGGTCATGTGACATTCATTATTATGATTTTATCACCTTTTATTTGTGACACACTTCAGTTCTGTAGTGGTATCTCTATTACACTTCAATTATGTAGTGGCATCATTAATTTGGTCCTTCAATAATATTTATTAACAAATATATAATTCGGTCCTTTGATCCTATGGAGACAATATGGATATAACTCAGTTCTTCATTTCTGTGGTGGCAACGTAGATGTAACTTGGTCCTTCAGTCCTGTGGTGGCAACATTATAACTCGGTCCTTTATAACAAAGATATATTGTGTTGGCAACCCAAACTTCGGTCTTGTAACAGTTTATTCATGCTTCGTTCTGTAGTAGTATAGTCTTCGATCCTATGGTGATATACCATAAAATATTTTATACTTTGGTTTCATGATAACTTACCTTCCTCTCTGATCACCAAACTTCCTCTTTCAGATGCTCCGAACTTATTCTCTGAATTTTTTGTGAATTTGTGTCTCTGCTTTGCTGACCAAAGTTTGCCCTCCTATTTATAGTTGTCTCCCACTGTAAAATAATCTGACCAATGTTCATTTGAGAAGCCGACTTGTAGAGTATTTGTTTGGAGGTTGACCTTGAAAGGTGACTTGATGGAGGAATTTTTTGATAAAATAAATTTGACTTTGACTTAAATAAAAATCCTAAACCCTGTAATGGAGGCTTGACCTATGATAATTGACCCAAGCATGAAACCCATGCTTTAGCAAGTCAATTTAATTAATAATAAAATTTCTTTTTCATTCTTTTGATAAATATTTTTCATTATGACTCAAGTACAATTATGAAGACCGAACCTAGTTACATTCTTCAACACTCCCTCTTAACTAAGGAGGTATTCATACTTACATATATCTATATAGGTACATGGAAGATCTTAAAACACATTATCTTCGAAGAGTTTAGGCACACTCAATGCCATATACTAAATTCATGACCAGGGAAATCTATCCAGGTGGTACTAAGATGGACTAAAGCTTTCATATAGTCTAGATACCATCAGGCTTACTTACTAACCATCAACCCAGGGATCTAGGTGTGTATCCAAGGTCATATCTCCATGAACAATGCCACCCTCTCTCTTTGGGATATAGACATCAATAAATATGCTGACAAGATGTCCTCCCATGAACTTTTCATAATGCATCAACACATCAAATCTCTTTAACCTCAAGCATGTTTTTCAAAAAAATTGAGAGATTTAACTGAACAGTCATAACCCTAATCAGTAACAACATTTCAAATACTCATGAGTAAACACAAACCTTCTGGGTCTTCTAACTTCTTGATGATACCTTACAGTTCATCACAGTAGGACTTCGAGGCTTCCAAAAAAAATCTTGACAAAGGTTTCCTCAATCATCTAGCTTCCTTTCTTACATCACATGCAACAATCAAATATTTCTTTCCTTCTTTCAATAGCACTCAATATTCATTCTCCAATTTCTTCTTCAAGGTATCCATCCATTATGAATATAATATGCCCTTCCTCTCAACTTGCGATATATACCCTATCTTTTATTCATGTTCCTTCTTAACTTAAGGAGAACAACTTCTTTCTATTTCATTGGATAATCTTTCATGGATTCCATCCTTCTTATCAAATTCATCTTGGTCATCATCATTCATATGACTTCATTCATCATGATTTCTAATCAAGTCAAATTTACTTACAAATATCTTCAAGATATTGAAGATTATGTACCCACACAACTTAAACAACAAATACAACCAAATATATATAGAAGCATGCATTTAACTATATTAGAATCATACACTAATGGAAGCATTAAATTTTAGACATCAAATACCTAAACATATTTATGTTCATAATCAACAAGAGACTATGCTTCTATACTTGAACTTCTTGTTCAGGTTTAGTCATAAACCCTAGATCTCATCATTTAAATTAACTCAATCAAGATATCAGACTCATTATATCTAGGGCTTCTGTATTTCCTTCGGAGATATGACAGACTCTTCTATGACATATTTCAACCCTATAATCATTTCAAACAAGTACAATGCATCTAACAACTTTATATTTCATATGTTAGACTTCCACTAGGATTTAATGCAAACCCTAGATTCCATACACGAAGATTTAATAATCAAAACCAATCTCTGCACAATCGAAGGTTTCAACTAACCGATTTGTAAACCCTATATTTCATCTTTGAGATACTAAGCCTTAGATATCAATAATAAAAAACCATTCACAACACAATCTAAGGTTTCAACAATATGACCAACTTCTAGTAGGGTTTGTTGTAAACCCTCGATTCAACATCATAATCATATCCTAGAATATTAGATTTCTACTAATGCTTAGTTACAAACCCTATAACAATGACCATTAACAATAATGTTAGCACATATATCCATATTGGATGCACAAGCATATCATAACAACATATACCAGGTGAATCGAAGACACAAACATCCAAACATTAAAGTTAGACATATTCCAATTAGCCTAGGGTTTCGATTAGCTAGATAAACATACACCTAAGGTTTCATTCCTAGAACATCATAAGGGCCTTGCTTATAAACCCTACCAAACCCTATAGATCTATGGTTTCGATATATAACACAACAAACCCTAAATTTTCCAGAAACTCTAAGGGTCTAGGATATCAACACATGGAAATTATCATCAACCCTAAAATATTAGGGTTTCCATAATAATACCAAAACTCTAAGCATGACATCATCAAAACATCAAAATAATAGTATTTCATCAGTAACCCTAAGTATACTAGGGCTTTCACATTAGCATAGACATATGTTTAGGTTAGGAATTTACAAAGAACCCTTTTAGGGTTCCACAAGAATGATTAAATTTATAGAGAGGGTAGATTTATCTAATGATTAATCACCCTTATCAAGAATCTTTATGACTCATAGGTACTAGACATAACTATTTTAGTAACGTAAACTCCAAAATATAGACCTTATAAGGTTTCTTTTATTGAGGTGTCCCCCTTGAATGTTTTCATACTTTGTTCTTTTGTGAGTCCAAAGAACCAACTTGATTTATACTTGCAACGTTTATTAACAAGTACAACTGAAATATAGTAGTATGATGACCGTCTAGGATTTATGTTATTTTAGGAGATGTTGAATACTAATGCTTATTGAGTCAAAATCTAAATCTTATTCAAATTTTATTTTCCATAATGAGTTGTCATATATCCTAGATATTTTGAATTAGGAACAAAAGTATATGTACTATTTTTGTTAAAGAGAACTATACAGATTCAAAAAATAACTAAAAATAATCATGCCATACATACCTTGAATCTAACATACCTTTGTCTTTTGATCGTCCTTTAAGCTTGTTTCTCTTTTCTAAAGACAGATTGTTAGATAATTATAAGGAGCAATGCTAGTACTTACTTGTATTTGGATGAGAACGACAATATTTTACTGCTACCATCATGACCTTTGTATCCTTTTATGATAATAATGGAGAAGATGCTACAAGTTCCAAAGGATTTCTACTGATGCAGATTGCTTCTTTGATATCTTAATGACTTCTTTCTTTCTTCGATATGTTCTTATATTCTTTATCCTTTACCACAGTGATCATGTCTTGATCGGTTTTGAAGTGTTTGAACCTTATAGTAATGATTGTATTCTTGTACTTTCTTTTGACCTTTTTCGTGCCTTCTTGAATTTGGAGATCAAACCTCAAGAGTTAGTGGTTTCCTTTAGTTTCCTTCAATGTATACGTTAGGGAGCAACTAAATTTCCTTCTTTCCAATAAGGTGATCT
The DNA here is from genome assembly GCA_000404065.3 of Pinus taeda. Classification (NCBI taxonomy): domain Eukaryota; kingdom Viridiplantae; phylum Streptophyta; class Pinopsida; order Pinales; family Pinaceae; genus Pinus; species Pinus taeda. The sequence goes on from APFE030880726.1 coordinate 21,720, forward strand.
TCAACCTTCTTCCACCATAGCTATGATACCATGTTGAGAAATCTAATAGGGTGGTAAGTTAATTGATTTCTCAAATTATGACATTATCTTTTGATGTTTCATTATTAGTTCTTTTTCTTTCAATTTATATTATTATTACCATTAAGACTATTTCCAATAAATAAATAGAAGAGGACAGGAGATATAGGCACGTAGCTAGGGAAAAACCCCTACATAGGGGAAAACCCAATCAAGAAATCTTCCTTCTTTCAGTAGATTCAATACAAAGTTGAGATGACCAATACCCTTATAACCTAGACTAAAGACTCCCTCCATCAAGTCATCCTTGTTTATTCTTCAGTTCTGAGTTTTGTGAGTAACACTTTGCAAACACAATCTTCTCGTTCTTCAATCCTGAGGAAAATTTCTTTGGTTTTGGTCACGTGACATTCCTTATTATGATTCTATGACCTTTTATTTGTTTCACATTTCAGTTCTGCAGTGGCATCATAACTAGGCTTCTATTACACTTCAGTTATGCAGTGGCATCATTAATTTGGTCCTTTAATAATCTTTATTAACAGAGATATACTTCGGTCCTTTAATAATCTTTATTGACAGAGATATACTTCTGTCCTTTGATCCTATGGAGATAATATGGATATAACTCGGTTCTTCATTTTTATGGTGGCAACGTAGATGTAACTCAGTCCTTCAGTCCTATGGTGGAAACGTTATAACTCAATCCTTTATCACATAAATATATTGTGGTGGCAGCCTATACTTCAGTCTTGTAACAATTTCTTCATGCTTCAACCTTTTCATGCTTCGGTTTGTAGTAGTATAGTCTTCGATCCTATGGTGATAGCCCATAAAATATTTTATACTTCAGTTCTATGACAAATTTCCTTCTTCTATGATCATCGAACTTCCTCTTTCAGATGCTTCAAACTTATTCTCAGATTTTTTTGCGAACTTGTGTCTCTGTTGTGTTGAGTGAAGTTTACCCTCGTATTTATAGTTGTCTCCCACTGTAAAATAAGCCAACTAGTGTTTGCTTAAGAAGCCAACTTGTAGAGTATTTGTTTGGGGGTTGACCTTGCAAGGTGACTTGATGGAGGAGTCTTTTCACAAAACAAATTTGAATTTGACTTAAATAAAAATCCTAAAGCCTACAATGGAGGCTTGACCTATGATAATTTACGCAAGCATGAAACCCATGCTTTAACAAGCCAATTTAATTAATAATAAAAATTATTTTTCATTCTTTTGATAAATTTATTTCATTATGACTCAAGTACAATTATGAAGACTGAACCTAGATTCATTCTTCAACAAGATCAAAAGTTGAAATCTGAAATCTCTTAGACTCTTTCCAGTGTACCTTGACCATGGAAGCCATAATTCATTGTACCTATGCTATCAACTAAACTATGTTGATGCACATAGAATGTTTACTCCTAGAATTTGTTAGGACAACAATAAAACTTGGACCATTAACGAGCCCATAAAACACAAAGGTGTGCATCTAATGTAGAAATTTTGAATAATTTAACACATATTCAACAGAGATTATCCTGATCATGTACTATTGCGGAAAACATACACAATACATAAGCTCCTCTACGTTGATCATCAATATAGCAGCATCAATAACAATAAAACATCAAGAGCATTCACACATTAACACAGTATGTATCCCGGGGAAAGCATCTCGCTAAAAACCCCAACTATCTGTATATTAATGATTGAGTCATGTAACATTACAAAGTACAATGCTTATCACAAGCAATCCAGTACCAGCTCCACCTGTTACAAACAATACAGCTCAGATCTGAATCAATCACTGGCTCAAATCTCTTCCGCTGCTTGCCTGCCTCTGCTGCTCAATACCTGCACAAGAACCGGTGATAATACCAAGGCAGCCACGTCTTTCCTTGGCTAAATCACGTGAGAACAAGCTAAAATATGGGCAAACTCATTGGCATACTCAATCCCCTGATTTGTGCAAGATCTGGTGCACAACTATAGTCACAACTGATAGCAATCTGATTCTCTAACACCTGTCCCTGCTGAAGTGAACATGCACTGACATGCAACTGAGTTAACTGATGTATTCATTAGTTGTATTATGAGTTAATAACTTGTGAATTAATTAATAACTAATTCACCCAACTCATCTCTAGTCTATTTGCCAGTTAGACTAAATACAACCAGTTTAACAAAGCTAAACTGAACACAACTCCATCAACTGCACCTCCAGTCCCCTAAACTCAACTCACTTGAGTTCTAACTGAAGTCATGCATGCAAATATTCAACTAACCCATAAGAACCACGTATTTCCTTCATGCAATTGCATGTGCCACATCCGTAGCTCGAACTGAAGTGCTCCAAGAGAATAAGATTAAGTTTATAGTCCAAATATTATTGTGAGATAA
>APFE030880729.1:3083-17756 GCA_000404065.3 Pinus taeda
GGGGGGGGGGGGTGGAGGATTTATTGGACTTGGGCATAAAAGCAATAAATGTAGAGTCAAAAGCATACATAAGGGAGGCTGATGTTCTGGAGTTTTCCACAACCTACCAAATATCGGGACCAATAATGGGCCAACAAGCTTGGTAAAATTCAACGGTAAAACCATCAGGGCCAGGTGATTTATTTTTAGGAATATTCATTACAATGGATTCAACTTCTTGCAAGGAGATGGGTTGAAGAAGTGCAACGTTCTACTCAACTGTAATAAGCTTAGGGATGTGTTGAGTGATGTTCTTAATGGTAGGAAATCTGTTGCGAATGGGTTCAGATAGAATGCCAATGAAATGGTTGGATAAGAGATTGGGCATGCCTTCATGATTCTCCACCCACTGATTGTCTTGAGCCTTAAGCCTATGGATTTTGTTAAGGTGTCTGTAACTAATCATTGCTCTCTGAAAAGACTTAGTATCCCTTTCTCCTTCTTTGAGCCACTTTATGCATGAATTATGTCTGTAGAGGGTCTATTCTTGGGTTTATCTTTCATAAAGTTGAAGCCGAAGCGTACTCTCAGTTTCTTGAAGGTGTGGAGTGTTGTTGTTTGAAATAATACTCTGCTAGATTGTGTTCATTTGGTTTTCTATTTGGATATTTTCCTATAAAATGTTGTCAAAGGATTGCTTATTCTGTTCTTTGATTTTTGTTTGATGAATTTTAGCCTGTTTTGGAAACGATACATGACATTTCCAGGGATTGAGGTAGATTCTTCCCACCAGTCAAACATATTGGCTAAGAAATTGGAGTGACGGAGCCAGAAAGCTTTGAAGCGAAATGGCTTGTTCCTTGTGGACATCAACCAATCCAACTGCAGGGAAATCGACTAGTGATCAAACCCATAACCGGGAAGGATTGAGGCGTCCAATTGAAGGCCAGATAACAATAGAGCTTATGAAATTAGGAAACGATCAAGATGCATGCAACTTGGTGAGTTCCCCCTCTACGATTATTCCAAGTGAATGTGGCATTAACAGTTTCAACATCAATAAGCTTGCAATTAGCAATGATGGAGTTAAAATATTTTGAGGCTTCTTCCAAATTTTTGATCCTCCCCTTCTTTTCCTGAAGAGAAATAATTAGGTTGAAATCTCCAGCTATGGGCCAAGGTGCAAGAGACACTATATGATTGACAACTACCAGATTAGCAATAAAAGTTCTTTTGTCTTAAGGGAGAATGTGCCCATAGACAATGGGGAGAAAGCTATATTGAGATGATCCATATGGTTGAAAGACGACTGTGAGAATTCGAGGAAGTGAAAAGGAGTCTCTTAGATGAATCATAATTATATTCCAAAGAATAGCCAGACCTCCCAAGGCCCCATAGGCCCAATGGGAGAGGAAATCACAGTGCTTCCAGACGAAAGGAATAATTTGGGAAAGGGTTTGGAGAGAACATTTGGTTTCTTGTAACAACAAAATGTCAAGTTTATGCGAGGCAATGATATTTTTGAGGATTTGACATTTGGATTTGCCGTTTAATCCTCTTATATTCCATGACATGATCTTGATCATTGAGATGATAGTGCAGGAGGGAAGAGGGATGTCATGGGGGAAACTCATCCTGAATTAACCAATAATTCACCCAAGTTTTGCAAGAGTTGGTTGTTCGTTTTCCTGCCCTTTTGCTTGGGATCCTTTAGAATAGAGGGGAATTCATGGGAAACATTTCGTTTTACTCCTTACATGGAGAAATCAGAGGAGGAGGTAGGAGTGTTACCTGGAGTATTGGCTTTGTTCAAAAGCACATCTTGCTGATGCATGTACACTCTAGCCACTAGTTGGATCTAATCCTTTGGGATGGTTGTTGGGTCCTTATGTTGCCAATCTTCTACAATCTGATGCAAATCCATTTCTTTTAGCTCCAGATGCTGAAGATCCTCCTCTTCCATGGGGTATGGGAGTTCTTCTATAGGTTCATTAGTTTTTTGCAAGGGAATTGTCGAGGTTGTTTCCTTTGTTGATTGAGATGCTAGATCCAAATTATCCTCTTGGGCCAGACTTAAGACTAGTTCCTCTTTTGGAACATATTGAAGAGGGGCAAACTTGTTTCCGCTTTACATGCCTGTAGCGTTTGAAGATTCTCCCTTTTTCTTTGTAGATCTCTTACGACTTGGGACTACATTAAAACTATCTTCTCCAGCTTGCATATCGGAACTAGTGCATTCAACCTCCATTGGAGAGGGTTTCTTTGGGCAATCCTTAAAGAGGTGACCACAAGAATGGAAATGGCAGCAATGAAATGGAATTTGCTCGTAGTCGATTTCTTGCACCTAGATTTCTTCCTTGTAGCTAATGTGAATACTGCCAGGAGTGGCTTGGTGAGATCCATGTAAGCACACAACCTGACATAGGAGGTATAACACCCAGATTTGGTTATGTATGATAGCATCACAAATTTTCCTATTTTATCACCAATGTGAGCCAAGATGTCTAGATCCCAGTATTCATGTTGTAGTGAATATAGGCTAACCCATATTGATAGGTATGAGTAGTCCTCCTTCTCAGGGTCAAACCGAGGAACCCAAGGTTTCATGAATAACCCAACAAAGTTCATGAAATATGGGCCTCCTTGCAAAATATTGTCCCTGTCCTCAATGTTATTGAATATTAGTGTGAAGAAGTCTCGTGCACCCAGTTTTAGTTTTGCTTCACCCTTGATTGTCCAATTCTTTCTTAGCCAAAGAATCAAGGTTTTTTCAGAGGGCCAAGGGCCAATAAACTTACAGATCATTGCATGTTACTTCATCTAGTCTATTGTAGATCCTAGCTTCATGGCCGGAATTTTCAGAAGCAAGGTTTCTTGGGACTGAGGGCGACATAGGTCCAAAGTTGTTTGGGTATTGGCTGTATGCTCGAGTGTAGATCCGATTTCTTTATGTTGACCTGAGCGTGCCTGCGAAGAAGAGCCAGGCTGTTGTGCAGACTTCTGTTGAGCGCTGAATTGTTGTGATGCTTGGGATGAACGACTAGCAACAAGAGTCTTGAAAGAGGGGCCGCCTCCAACCCCCCATGGAGGTACCATTTGGACACCACTGAGGCTGCAGAAACCCCTCAAGTGAAGTGAGAAAGCAAAGTGATTAACAATGATAGAGGAAAGATAGTGGGTGATTCTTTTAATCTTTTTACTATTGTATTTTCTTTAACATGAGTGATCCAAAATATAGGTTTAATATTTTACAACCAATTATGTTTTTTATTAACTTAAATACTTTCTTAAATACAATACAATGGGATCATATTTAAGAGAGAGAGTGAGATGGAAGGGGGAGTAGAGTGTGGGAGAGAGACATAAAGGTGAGAGACACAGTGAGAGAGAGAAAGGAAGAGAGAGAGGAGGGGGATAGAGGGAGGGAGAGAGATGGATTTGGAGGGGGAAAGAGAGGGAGTGACAAGGGAGAGATGAAGATGGAATGAGGGAGAGAGGAGATGGGGGAAGAGAGAGAAAAGGAGAGGATAATATAGGGAAAGAAGGGGAAGAGAGAGACATGGAGGCATATATATGGAGGGGGAGAGAGGGGGAGAGAGAGAAGGAGAGAGGGAGGGAGATAGTAATAGAGTTGGAGGGTGGAGAGAGAGTGTGTGTATGATGGGGATAAAGACAGAGGGAGGTGGGAGAGAGAGGAAGGAAAAAGAGAGAGGACTTGAAAGAGATGAGAGAGAGGTGGAGTTGGCAAGGGAAGAAAGACATAGAGAGAGAAAGGTGGAGAGGGAGTGGCAAGGGAGAGAGAGAGAGAGAGAGAGGAAGAGATAGATAGATATATAATATGGGGAGAGAGAGAGAGAGCGTGGCATGTGTTTAGGGGGTTGAGATAGAGAGACAAATAAGGAGAGATGGAGGGAGTTATAAATATAGATGGCAAGGGGAGAGAGGAAAGAAGAGAAATATAGAGAAAGTTAGGGAGAGGCAGGTAGAGTGAGACGGGGGAGAGAGGGAGGGGAAGCAAAAGAAGGAGAGGAGGAGGGAGATAGACATAGAATGGAAGGTGGAGAGAGAGGGAAGAAGAAAGAGTCTCACGGAGACAAATGCAGACATAAAAGTTAGATCTAAAAAGTCATGAATATTTTATTGCTATGCACTAGATGCATTGATTTCAGTGTAGATGTCGATTTCTAATCATATTTAATTCCTTACACTAGATGCATTGATTTTAGCATACATGTTGATTTCTACTCATATTTGATTGCTTGCATTAGATGCATTGGTTTCAGTGTAGATATTGATTTATAATCCTATTTGATTGCTTGCACATGATACATTGGTTTGAGTGTAGATATTAATTTCTAATCCTATTTAATCACTTGCACTAGATGCATTGATTTTAGTGTAGATGTTGATTTCTAATCATATTTAATACCTTACACTAAATGCATTGATTTCAACGTAGACGTTGATTTCTACTCATATTTGATTACTTGCATTAGATGCATTGGTTTCAAGGTAGATATTGATTTCTAATCCTATTTGATTTCTTTCACTAGATGCATTGATTTCAATATAGATGTTGATTTCTAATCCTATTTGATTGTTTGCACTACATGCGTTGATTTTAGTGTGGAGGTTGATTTCTAATTTGATGCAACAAGATGTATGATGTACATTAATTTCAAAGTAATTAAATTAATAATGTGCATTGATTTCACTGTAAGCACATCTCTACCTCCTCCATCTATATATCTATCTCCCATTGTCTCTCCTTCTCTATCTCTCTATCTCAACCCCTAAACATACACACTCTCTCTCTATATATATCTATCTGTCTCTCCCTCCCTCCCTTTCCCCTCAGTGTCTCTCTATTCCCCTTCTCTCTCTCTCTAACATTTCCCTCTCCATATATATATATATATATATCTTCCTCCCTCGCTGTCTTTGCTCTCTCTTCTTCCCTCTCCTCTTTATCTATATCTCTATCTCCCCTTGTCTCTCCTTCTCACCCCCAAAACACACACTCTCTCTCAATGTAAGCACATAAAAATTATTCAACATTAGATACAATACTTGAATTTTCATCCTATATAAAATGTTTGCTTCTTGAAACTATAAACTACTTATAATTGGCTACATTCTTATTATTGCCATTTTCCATCATTCAACATTGTTAATTACTTTGCATTCCAACGCAGTAATAGAAAATAACTACCATTGAAAATTATTTGGGGTTTAACACTCCATAAGTCAGAATGATTGACTTTGGAGAAAACTACTATTAATATTGGAGAGCAACAGAGGCAAGGCATGTTGTTTACTATAGTAGATCGAGTTAAATATTTGAATGGTCTATACTTCCAACTACTCTTTTCATATGATCGCTACGAGAAAATGGAAAAACTAATAGGTGTGATAATAGAAACAATAGAAGAAAATAGTTTCAGATTGATTGCAATGAAGATTGTTTGTAATAGACTATATTCTTAGTCTTTACATTTTCTATAGATCAAAATTGTTACATTCACTTTGCACTCAAAATTTCAGATTGATTGCAATGAAGATTGTTTGTAATAGACTATATTCTTAGTCTTTACATTTTCTATAGATCAAAATTTGTATTTCATCATTTTTCATCATTCAAGTTACTATAGTCTCTTTCATCTCAACAAACTGAGGTAACTAAGCAAATTTTAAATTAAATTGACCAAATTAATCTTAGACATATTTAACATATTTAAAATGATCAAAAGAATTAGATGTTTAGCAAATTTTGTATGATCGCACATGACTGAAACCAACCTAGATCCATCTTAACGCCAAATCTATCAAGCGCTAAGAGGGATCAAATCTCTCGAGATGCAAACCTTTCCTCAAGTTTTGCACTCAAAAAATAGGTTTGCACCTTGAGAGATTTGATCCCTCTCGGCGCTTGATAGATCCGGTGTTAAGATGGATCTAGGCTGGTTTATGTTTTCTTCAACACTTTAATGAGTAGGAGTAAACATGTAAATATGCACTTAATTATATAATTTTCCTTAATATCAATAAGAATTTAGTAAAATATTAATAATAATAATTCAAAATGGTTATCAATTCAAACAACAAATAACTAAGTAAACAAAAACAACTTTGACCTATCTTTCATAGCTATATTAACAAGGCCAACTACCCTTTAAAATATATTTATCTATACTTTACATTGAAAATGTAAAAGCACAACTTTTATGAATAAAAACATTATCACTATAACAATAAAACATTATTATTGTTGTTAGGGAGAATTAAATTTTTCACCACCATAATGCATAAAATACCTCAATTTACCAATCCATAAAAACTTATATTAACTCAATTCTAAACCTTAACACTAACTAAAATTCAATATTTTACTTTAATTTTATTATATTAAAATTAATTTGCACTTACTCGCCCAGACTTTTCCCATGTTTCCAATTCACCATTAATAATTAAAAAAACAAATTAGAAAGATATAATAAAGTTAAAAAATGAAGAGAATGAATTTGTGGTTCCCTATCCAAATTAAGAAACATGGATTAAGATGGTATACGATGAATTGGGCTCCTTTGAGAAAGAGTGGTGCCCTTGATGGTGTGTGGATAAGGATACTATAAAACGATGGCTTTCATTCCATAGCCTTTCATTCTACCTGATCTATTGGAAGCATAGATGGGCTCCTTGTGTTGAACTCCATGTCCTTGGCTGAGTATGGCAATGGCCATGGCGATGGGTTTGGGCTTGAAAATGCCCGTTCCAACAATAAGCATAGGCACAGGGCAATGCTCTTTCCTCAGAGGATCAACACACTTCTCCAGTCCAAATTCTACCATTTCTAATATAGGTTCGACTAGCAATCTCTCACAATTTACAGTGAGGGCAATGAAGAAGTTACAGGGGAAGGTGGTGTGTTCAACAAATGATAAGACTGTGAAAGTTGAGGTAGTAAGACTGGCTGTCTATCCCAAATACAAGAAGATAGTGAGGAAGAAGAAGAGGTACCAGGCCCATGACCCAGACAACAAGTTCAAGGTGGGTGATCTCGTTGAATTGGAGAAATGCAAGCCCATAAGCAAGACGAAGACCTTTCTCGCGCTGCCTGTGCCTCCGCGTGCGAATTCCCCTCCAAAGACCAAGACACCACCAGAAGAACTTTCCCTCCCCCTGGAATCTTCTGTAACTCTATCATGACATTCCAGGTACTTTTGTTTGAATTACGCCCGTGTTTTTTCTTTGGATTTCCCTACCTTTTAGTTTTTCTATCTTAATGAGTCTGTATGCATTGCCATTGGAGTCTTTTATTTCCTAATTTACAGAGGAGTTCACTATACTTTGTAGGGAGTTGTTTTCATCTCTCTTCCTTGGCTCCCGATTCCAAGGTTCAGTACTTTCTAAACCCTTCACACTGGCAGAAACTTGTGGGTCCACTTCGTTGTGATTGTTGGGTTTGTGATGCCTTCTCAGTTGCAAGGACACTGAAAACAATGCGGCATACCTGGCATATCCCTTCTCGGGGTATTTGTTCCATGTTAACACGACAATGTCCTTGATTAATATGACCACCTCGCCCGTTTCCAGGACAGACTCTTTTTGGGTGCCCCAGTTTCGGCTAAGAATCACCAAAGAAACATACAAAAGAGAAACTAAGGTAGGGAGGAAGTGGGAGCTGTCACCTACTCTCTACTCTAAATTGGGCTTGCATGCATTACATCTTTAGATTCTTTGTTAATTTGGAGGTTTTTTCCAATTCTATCAACATTTTTATTTGAGTTGGGCTTTGTTTTTCCTTTTGTTGAAAGTGAGTGCATTAAAAGTCAATTGGCACGGATATCAGGAGTTACACATGCAGGCACCACAGAGCAGTCAGACCATACTCCCTTGCATATATAAACAAGGAGAGCTAGCATATCAACCTCGGCTTCTATTAGAAGAGTATCAATATCTATCGAAAATGGGCCATTTAGTAGAGAACTGGATAGCAAATCTGATATGAACATAGTAACTTGTGCCAAGTTAATCGACATGTTTACCCCTTGAAAAGTTGCATGACAACAGCAAATCCATAAGTAAGAAATGCCGGTTAATCTAATCACATGAATCATCCACTGGTTTCCAAATGAAATCACTTTCCAATGAGGTGGAATGACAAAGAGAAGCGAATATTCTACTATAATCTAGTTCCAAATCATCTTAGCGACTATAATCTAGTTCCAAATCATCTTAGCGACTATAATCTAGTTCCAAAACATCCTAGCGACCTTGCAGTTCCACGTCACATGTTTACGTATTTACAGCTTGTGGCAAACTACACAACAATTATTTGTATATCACTGAACCTAGTACAATGTAGCCAATTTGTAATGGCTAAATTATTATGAAGAACCAACCACTCATGAAGTCAATTCATAAAAGAAGAACGTGATTGCTAGTACCTTGACACCTCCTAATTCATTGGAATTTGTGACATCCATCCATCCATGCAAAGTTGAACTTTGGCCTGGTGTAAGTTCGATAAATCAAACTTCGTACTAGTCTATACATGGTTTCATCTACTCCTTGGGATGATTAGTAACCCCTAAGATAATTTTTTCTCCCATTTGTTTAGCTTGCTAGCCAGTAGTCCTATGATGATCTAGATATGGCTAGCCTTAGAGGCCTCCCCTCCATGCTCCAGTCAGTGTTTTATTTCATGTAGCTTGTTCATCCAACAATGATGGATCATCCATTGTAAGGTACATAAACCATTTTCGTATACAAGTTCTTTCTAGTATGGATCACATGTTGAATTGGATGATAGGTCACTTTTGGTTGTACTCTTGTTACCATGCTTCACCTTAGTAGTTATCTCTTGCCACTAGTCTAGTGTGACCTTCCTTAAGGCCTTTCTTTCAATTGTCAGGAGAGGCACAAATAGGGGAACTTAATTGATGTTGTTTGTGCATGCTAATCCAAACTTAACACTTTCTATCTCCCCCCCTTGTATCCACATCCTATCTTTGGGTTGATTGCTATTTGTCATCAATATTGGTTCCCTATTTTCCTCATCCTTGAGTAGGGGCCCGAAAACTTTGCCCTAAGAGGTTGTTGTATTGGAAAGAAACGAAAAAGTATGTGCCATAATGTTAAAATGCAATAGATTGACAGGGATAAATGTAAAGTGCGTGGACAAAAGCCTAGCCTGAGCTCTACCCCCCTCTTTAACCCTCACCTAGTTCTTAGCTAATGCATGAGCCATTTAAATAAAAGGAACTTTGAATATCCCGACTACAATGAACAATGAAATGCTTCATCTTTAAGGGGTCAATAATGAATCAATAAAAGCTTGTAACCTAAGCTATATCTATAAAGAAAAAGAAAATCAATGAAGAAAAAGGCACACAAGAGGGGTGGTAAAAATAGGCTGAGAAAATGAGTAACTTAGGGCCCACAATTACTCCCTAATCACATCACAACGCTCAAGGATGTTGAAATTTCACAATTGGTATAATTATTGTGCATCCTCCACGAAGTAAACCCCTACGATGTCATTGATCACTTGTACTTGTTGATCTAAGTTGCATGAAACACCAAAACGTCTGGAAGTTTCCGAAATAGGTATTGCTAGAAATGCGACTCCCAAAAATGGAAACGTTGGGCGAAACGTCACACACACACATATGTATATGATTTTTTTACAAATAAGTTAATAACACATCTTGCAAAAAAAAAAAGAATGAGACACATAAATGACATTTTAGAAGGAATGGCCAGTCTATGTTAACTCTCATAGATGATTAAATGATTCAAAATCCAAAATTATCATTTATAAATGAGGCTGGCTGCTGTACATCCAAGATTCGAAAATCAGCCTTTATACACGAGGCTTTACATCCAAAATCAACCTTTATACATGACTATATGTGCTGAAAATGAAACATAACATGGGCTAATGACAAGCACAATTACATATCTTATAATCCTAGTCCTCATCTTCATTAACAAAAATAGAACAAGTTGCTTTTTTAGCAGAACTAGAGCATGGATTTATTAGAGATAAATTAGTTTGTGGAATGATTAGACATAAAATTTAGTGTTATATTAAATCTATTTTGGCCATAGAAGGGCCCCACAACCTTCTTGGTGTTGGAGAATGTAACAAAATTTGGTCTTCATACTTTTATCAAAATGTATTTTATAAAAATAAAAAGAAGATAAAGAAATTTATGATTATTATTTTTCTAGACAAGGCATGCATTTCATGCCCTAGGTTTATTGAGTCAATGAGAATTTGTCTTGAGTCAAAGTCCTATTTGGACTATTTGTAAAAAGAAAAGAAAATATTTTATTTTTGTCAAATTGTACCCTCAAGACCAAGTCGGCCCTCTTGTTGATCAAGTTGGCTTGCCCAAAAGACTCGACTTTTCGAACAAACGAATCACTATATATTGGATAGCGTGCTCCTAATTTTGGACATCAATTTTCAGTGCTTCTATGGAAAGACATGCAAAGTTTACAATAGATAGTTAAGCGAATTTTTCTGTGGCATGGGCTTGAAAGTAATGCAAACCCTTTGAAGAAGAGAATGCGAGCTTCTTGTGAATTATTGAAGCAACGATGAAGATTCTTTATTGAACAAAATCATGGCAGAATGGAGCGCTGACTTGGTGCTGGAAGGGATATTGGTCTTGGGTCTTGGATTTCTCACTTTGAACAAATTCTATAAGAAGAAGAGATTTCTGGGTTCTCCCCTTTGATCGATTTTGCTCTGGCTTGGAGCCTATATCTTGTGTCTATTATTTTTTGTGATCTTCATGATGTATGGTTTTGATAATTGTTTGATGAAGAAACATAACAAATATTAATAAAATGGCTAAACATATTCACAAGCAATTATTAAGAAAGGAGAAATCACATTAATCCCATAGCCTATATATTTCTCCAACATGGTATCAGAGCAAAGGATTGACAAAGGATGTTGAAGATCACTATTTGTTGGCTTATGGATCAAAATCTGATGCTACAATGGCTATCACATCTTACCTTGCATAATTTCGCTCATTCTCTGGGACAAGGCTCATACATATTACTTTGTATCTCCTATGGTTTGTTTTTTTCCATAGCTTGTTCCTTGGCTCGCATATGGATCTTGTTCTATGGTATATTAGTGTGGCACCACATCGTTGTGTATCATATTGGCATCATGAAATGGCAATGACATACGCAGTATCATATTGGAACTATAACAACGACTTGTATTTTTATATTTGTGAATTGCTTGTATGCTACAATGACTTGCTTCTATGAATGGAATTTAATTACAATGGCTCAATTCCTGATGGCTTGCATTAAGGGATCGGTGGCTTGTATCTATCTTACAAGAGCTTGCATTCATTACAATGGCTCATTTTTTACTCAATGGCTCGATCTTTTTACACCATGGTACACAACTTTGCTCGTTCGACTGTGGTAGCTTGCTTATGTTCTCTGTGAATCACTTTCAATATAGGACTATGATTTGCTATCTTATTGAACACTTACTATGGATTGCTCGCTCACATTACAGTGACACATATCACTGGCTACAATGGCTCATTATTACACATGATTTCAGTAACTCTAAGTTTACAATGGTCATAATACATAGTGGCTTGGCATCGTATTCATACCATAGAATTCAACAAGATTAACCCTTCAATCCATAGGTGTTAGTGAGAATAGGTGGCAATGGAGGGGAAGGACTTCATGGTTAAGTGCCAAGGTTAGGGGATTGTTACCGCAAACTAGTAGGGATCTTAGGAGGGGATCCTATAGAGCAACTATTAGATCAAGGGGCAACAATGGAGCGATAGCCCACTGTCACCTCAGGTAAAGTTCCCTGCTCTTTACGGACTTTCACTAATGGGAGGAGTCTCGGTATGAGAGGAATCACAAGAATGGATGGATCAATGTTAAGATATGAGGTGATTCTTAAAGTCTATTCACAAAGAACCCAAGCGGGACCAAACTAGGTGATCTGAAAATGAGATCTTACATCAATATTAAGGTATTACAGACTTGTGCAGGAATGCCTATATTAATAAGTGCAACGGATCGAAAAGATTGTGAATAATATAGGTTGCAATGAACAATTATAAAACATAATAAACACACACATCAACACAACAAAATAATCAAGGAGTTCACCAGACTTCCTGACTACGTCTCTTGGTCCAACTTTCAGTGTCGACCTCTATATTATGTCTTTAAGAGCAGAATATTACAAGTGTGAGCTCGAATAGAGTCTCAACACAACAGTGACAAAACGATAGGGATTTACTCGAAATCCTCGAGTCTAAAAGAGTGCACAGACTCTCCCTCTTGTTCTCTGTCTTTTTCTTTCTCTTGCTCTCTTCTTTGTGTCCTCTTTGTCTGCCATAGAGTTGCTTTTAAGCCTCTCGGCTTTGTCCGTTCATCTATATTCTTAGGCTTTCTGGCTCCCGGCCGTTGTTCGTTCAACTCCCTGTCGAGCGTTAAACAATTATTGTAAAACGCTTAAGGTATGGTGGCCACCTGTTTTCAAACGGAAGACTAGCGTGGTGAAAAATTCCAAAGAATTGCTTCTTTGTTTACATAGAGAAATACAAAGGAAAAACTCTAAAACAGAGGAATCAGACGACTGTTATGCCTCGTCCGATATCGGTCCTTTGGCATCCCACATTGTAGATCTGTTCTGATCTGACAGTTCACATCCATCCTGATCATCCAACCTGCTTGTGCATTTTGCACCGTTGATCTGCGACCATTTGCTTTGACGGCTGATGTGCATTTCGGATGGCTTACTTGTGCAGAGATCACCCGCCCAAAAAAGCGGTTTTCTCTCTCCTTGCTGCATGCTATGTGTCGGTTAGTGTATGGGATCGTGCGGAGCCCGTCCAATACCACTTACCGCCTGAAGCTCGTCCGAAATACCATTTACCACGGAACCCAGATAACATAAAGTTGCATTCATAAATCTTTTCGGGTCTGTGTTTTATCGCTGTAGCGCCATATGCCATGTCTCCTTTGTATTTCGGTTTTATAACGGAAATACACCAATACACAGAAAAAGCCTGTCAAAACACTTTTATATCAGAACTCAAATTTTATAGAGCTGCATTTCTAACCCTTTTGGGTCCACCTTGATCGCTATCACAAATCACATGGGCTATGGGTCTTCGCCCCTTTGTATTGTTGTGATGCGATATATCGCAATCGCATATCGCATGGTCTTCGAGCCTTTGGTAAGTCCTTCCCTTGGAAACCTGCGATGCGATGGTGTAATCGCAGCCGTTGATCTGCGCGCTCAATCAACGGTTCGCGCTGTGTCGCCGATCGCAGTTGCATTTCCCCTCGGGTCGTCCCTGATACACTCCGCCGATGCGATATCGCCAAACCCTCCGATTTGATCTGGACCGTTGATCGGTCCGATACAACGACTCTGATTCAATGATACTTCAACCTTCACTTTACTCTATTTTCCGCCATCCTTTATGGTTTTTCTTTTGCGATAGTGTTTTCCGATAGTATTAAAGACTTAGACTTAAAGGTTTTAGGATCCATTTTGGATCACGCATTCCCACTAAAAAGCTTTTGGACCACAAAAAGTTGGTTTTTAGGCATCGATCAAGTGAGGATACTGCTCTCTTACCTATCTAACTTCTATCCATCGTGCTTTGCTTGGATTTGAACCTTTGAGTCCCACTCTCATGTACTCAACTTCCCCTTGATGCGTAGTTCTTACATTCCTGTCCAGAATTGTGTCCTTCTGTAATTCATTGAGATACGTAGGCAACAAATCCCCAATAGAAGACAACTGACTTTGCTCTTCAGGATCTTCAATCAATGAAGGTTCATACAATCTCAAGTTTTCTGCATTAACGATTGAATAGATCTTCATATAAGCTGGTAAATCAAGGCGAAAAGCATTTTCACCAATTTTATCAAGTATCTTGAAAGGTCCATACCTTATTGGTTTTAGCTTCTTACCTTCACCCTGCATTTTGTCTTTGTTGATGTACAGTCAGCTTTGATCACCAACTTGAAAACTATGTTCAACTCGATGCTTGTCATGTCTTGCCTTGTACTTGGCTTGACTTCTTTCTAGCTGTTTTTGTACTGCCTGGTGAATTCCTTGGATTTGCTCAATGAACTTGGTTGCTTTGTCCACATCACTGTGTCCATCAACTGTTATGTTTTTACCGAAGACAAAATCCAAGGGAGATTTTGGTATAAAACCAAAACAAGTCTCAAAAGGAGATCTCTGAGTAGTTGTAAGCATGCTGCACATAACACAAATGCGCATCCCAAAGCTTGGGATGCTTGCTGCAATAGCCTCTGAGCAACTGGATCACTGTCCTGTTGACCACTTCTGTCTGACCATCTGTTTGTGGATGAAATGTCGTGCTCTTCTTCAACCTCGTGTCCATCAACTCCCATAAACTTGACCAAAACTTCCCAATAAATCGAGAATCTTGATAAGATATAATAGAAGTGGGTAAACCAAAATGAACCCATACATTCTGAAAGAACAACTTTGCTGTGTTTTTTGCTGTAACCTGCTTATTACAAGGTATCAAAATACACATTTTACTGAACCTATCCACAACAACATACAAATAATCATGACCTTTTCTAGATTTTGGCAATCCCCCAACAAAATCCATGGAAACACTTTCCCAAGGA
>APFE030880729.1:17776-92103 GCA_000404065.3 Pinus taeda
TTTGCAATTGTGCAACTGTTTTACTTACACCAAAATGACCTGATATGAGAGAAGTATGTGCTTCTTGGATTATGTTAATTCTTTCAGTTTGTGGAATGCATAACTTTCCCAAATGATATAAGAGTTGGCCATTTACATAGTAATCCAATTCTTCTACTTGCTTGCCATGACTTAAAGTTGCATATACATCTTTAAAATCTACATCTTGAGCATATTGTTCAATGTAACATTCATGCATTACTGAGTTATGCTTAAGTATAGTAGATGCATTTATGATTGGTTTTGATAACATGTCTGCAACCTTATTGTGTATGCCCTTATATCTGATGACAAGATGAAATTGCTGTAGAAAACCCATCCACCTATAATGTCTCGATTGCTGCAGTTTAGTTTGTGAGTGCAAATATTGAAGTGGTTGATGATCTGTATGTACGATTGTTTCTTTACCCATTAGGTAATGTTTCCAATTTTTCACACTTTGTACTAATGCATACAATTCTTTATCATATTTGGGATAATTAACTACTGCAGAAGTAAATGTCTCAGAATGATAGCATATGGGTTTTCTGTGTTGCATCAACACTGCTCCCATGGCATAGTCACTGGCATCTGTCTCAATCTCAAATGGATGTTGAAGATCTAGCAGTGCTAATACTGGTGTTGTACTGATTTTCTCTTTTAAGGTGTTGAAGGCTTTTTGCTGTTTGCCTCCCCACTTAAACACCTGTTTCAATCTTGTTAAAGCATGTAATGGAGCTGCAATCAATGAGAAGTTAGCAATAAAATTTCTCCAGTATTGTGCTGCCCCTAGGAAACTCCTAACCTCTGTAGCAGATTTGGGTTTAGGCCAATTCACAATGACTTCAACCTTAGAGGGATCTATCTTCAATTCACCACCCCCTACAATATAACCCAAATAATTTAAAGATGTTCTGCCAAATTCACATTTTGATAGTTGTACATAGAGTTTTCCTCTTTTTAAAACATCTAAAGTCTGCTTTACATGCTTCACATGGTCTTCCCATGTCTTACTAAAAACAAGAATGTCATCTAAATAAACAATTACAAAATCATCAATAAAAGGTCTGAGTACATCATTCATAACTCTCATACATGTAGCAAGAGCATTAGTTAAGCCAAAAGGCATAACCAACCATTCATATAATCCTTGCTTTGTCTTGAAAGCAGTCTTCCATGCATTTTGTTTTGCAACTCTGACCGGATGATAACCACTTCGCAAGTCTAACTTAGAAAAATATATTACTTCTTTTAATTGATCTAATAAGTCATCAATACGAGGAAGAGGATAACGATTCTTGATCGTTATTTTATTTAGTGCTCTATAATCAATGCATATTCTCCGCAAACCATCTTTCTTTCTCACCAACACGATTGGAGATCCACATGGTGATGTGCTTGGTCGTATAAACTCTTTATCGAGCAACTCCTGTACCTGCTTCTTTATCTCTGCATTCTCTAAAGCTGATAACCTGTACATTCCAATGTTAGGTAATGGAGCATCTTGCTGCAAACAAATATCATGTACTATTTCTCGCTTAGGTGGCAGACCTTTTGGTTCTTGAAATAGAACATCATACTCTGAAACAACTTTAACTAAATCAACTTTCTGTTTAGAATCATAGCCTTCAAATGCATTGGATTTTTTAGGATCCTTTGCCTTTACAACCATTAGTAGAAATTGCTTACTTGAATTCACAATTCTTTTCATCTGTCCTGAGTTTATGAGAGAATAGTTATCTTTGAGTTTATGAGCTCTTACAATGTATTATATTCCATTTTTAGTGAGTTGATACTTATTCTCAGCCCTATAGAAAATAACTTTCCTATCATACAAGTATGGACTTCTCAAAACAATACCACATATATCCAATGGAACTATATCTAACTCAACCTCATCTACAAATAATGATCCAATAGCAAACCTAAGTTTACATTGTCTCATTACTTGTAGCTTTGTTTTATCACACACCCAACTTAATGGATATGGCTTCTCACGAGGTTTTGTTTCTAATCCCAACTTCTTTACAATTATTTCAGAAATCAAATTTACTTTTGATCCACTATCAAACAAAGTATCAATCTTATTGTGCTTGGAAATTACTCTAATACGAAAAAGCGCATTTCTTTCCCTCATTATTTTCATTATCAACATATTGTGCAGAATTACTTGTGGATGCTTCAGAATATTTACCTTTAATACTTGTGGCTGTAACTGTTGTTTCATCGCCTGAATCTGATCCCAAATCCTGCTGAATAGCAACAACATCCTTCTTCTCCTTTCCACCGAACTTCTTAGGTTTCAGTTCTGGATGCAAAAACCAACAGTGTGCCTCATCATGTCTTTCTTTCTTGCAATGAGTGCATGAAGGTTTATCCTTCTTTACAGTGTTTGCTTTCCTCTCCTTCCATTTCAATTTCTTCTTTTCCTTGCTCTTGCTTACAAAATATTCAGATGATCCCCCAACCTCTCGGTTTACATTCTTACCTCTAGCTTCTAGATGTGTGGCTTGAACTGATACATCATCTAAGCTAGTGGGATTAAACATGAGAATAGTATGCTTTAAATAGCTATGAAGACCACCTACATACTTCAATAAAGTCTCAGGTGAGTCTAATGATATACCTAGAGTTAAAGCTCTCTTTCTGAATTCCTGAGTATAACTCTGTAAACTTTGACCCTTCAGCTGACGAAGAGTTTGCCAACTCATCATTGCCTGCTGCATGTAAGCTAAAGGATAGAATTGCTTTTTGATAGCAGAAACAAATTCATTCCAAGTAGAAATGATTTTACCATGTTTTTGCAGATCAACTTGTGTCTTGCCTTCCCACCATACTAGTGCAGTTCTTCCAAGTCAAAGGCTAGCCATCTAAATCTTCTTCCTTTTTGAACCAACGTTCTATACCCTGCAATATACATCAATTTGTCTTATCCAATTATCTAGCTTTTCTGCATTAAGTTCTCCATCATAAATTGGCAAATCAAATTTCACATCTAATTTTATTAAGGAAGTTTTCTTCTTTTTCTTAGAAGAGCTAGAAGATGATGAGGATGATGAAGGTGGTGATGGAGGAGATGGTGGAGGAGGCATTTCCTCTTTCCCTTTGCCTTCTGGAGGGGCAACTAGAAAAAGTTCCTCTGCTCCTTTGTCTGGTTTAGGCATTGAAGTGCTTTCACCTCGACCCTTCTTAAATTCTAGATACATCTCTTCCACCATGGCTTAGAGTGCCTTAAAATTTTCTATAAATTCAGATTCTGATCCCAATGGAGCTTCTTCGACCATTCTCCTCTGAGAATACTCTTCCAATCTCTGGATTAGCCTCAACAAGTTCTCCTTCTCCTAGTCTGAGCTTTAATCTAGTTAGCATTCAAAATCCAGCTATTAGTGCAACAGATCGAAAAGATTGCGAATAATATAGACAATGAACAATTATAAAACATAATAAACACACACATCAACACAGCAAAATAATCAAGGAGCTCACCAGACTTCCTGGCTACGTCTCCTAGTCCAACTTTCAGTGTCGACCTCTATATTATGTCTTTAAGAGCAGAATATTACAAGTGTGAGCTCGAATAGAGTCTCAACACAACAGTGACAAAACAACAGGGATTTACTCGAAATCCTCGAGTCTAAAAGAGTGCACAGACTCTCACTCTTGCTCTCTGTCTTTTGATTTCTCTTGCTCTTTTCTCTTTGTCCTCTTTGTCTGCCATAGAGTTGCTTTTAAGCTTCTCGACTCTGTCTGTTCATCTACATTCTTGGGCTTTCTGGCTCCCGACCGCTGTTCGTTCAACTTCCTGTCGAGCGTTAAACAATCATTGTAAAACGCTTAAGGTATGGTAGCCACCTATTTTCAAATGTAAACACTGACGTGGTGAAAAATCCCAAAGAATTGCTTCTTTGTTTACATAGAGAAATACACAGGAAAAACTCTAAAACAGAGGAATCAGACGATTGTTATGCTTATCGGTCCTTTGGCATCCCACACCATATATCTGTTCTCATCCAACGATTCACATCCATCCCGATCATCCACCTTGCTCGTGCGTTGTGCACCGTTGATCTGCGACCATTTGATCTGACGGCTGTTGTGCATTTTAGATGGTTTACTTGCGCGGAGATCACCGCCCGAAAAAGTGGGTTTCTCTCTCCTCGCTGCGTGCTACGTGTTGGTTAGTGTATGGGGATCGGGCGGAGCCCGCCAAATACCACTTACTACCTGAAGCCCGCCTGAAATACCATTTACCACGGAACCCAAATAACATAAAGTTGCATTCATAAATCTTTTCGGGTCCGTGTTTTATCGCTGTGGCGCCATATGCCATGTCTCCTTTGTATTTCGGTTTTATAACGGAAATACACCAATACACAGAAAAAGCTTGACAAAACACTTTTATATCAAAACTGAATTTTTATAGAGCTGCATTTATAAACCCTTTCAAGTCCACCTTGATTGCTATCGCAAATCACACGGCCTATGGGTCTTCGCCCCTTTGTATTGTTGCAATGCAATATTGCGATGCGATATATCGCAATTGCATATCGCATGGTCTTCGGGCCTTTGGTAAGTCCTTCCCTTGGAAACCTGCGATGCGATGGTGTAATCACAGCCGTTGATTTGCACGCTCGATTAATAGTTCACGTTGTGTCACCGATCGTAGTCGCATTTCCCCTCGAGCTGTCCCCGATACACTCCGCCGATGCGATATTGCCGAACCCTCTGATGCGATCCACCGATTTGATATGGACCGTTGATCGGTCCGATCCAACGACTCTGAATTAACAATACTTCAACCTTTGTTTTACTCTGTTTTCCGCCATCCTTCATGGTTTTTCTTTTGCGATAGTGTTTTTTGATAGTATTAAAGACTTAGACTTAGAGGTTTTAAGATCCATTTTGGATCACTAGGTGAAGGGTGTGGAGTTGATCAACAATAGAGGAGCTTGTCCAGGTTTGGGTGGAGAATAGGATCAAAAGAAAAATTTCTATTTTGGAATTCAAATGCAATGATCCAAATGAGGACACTAACCCAAGGCAACCTAGGGAGAGGATTGATCTCTGAGCTAGAGCTTGCAATATCTCTGGATTCCATTGTCGGATCGAGCTAAAATTTGGAGATCCCTTGAGAAAACCCCAACACAATAGTGGACCAACAATCAAGGGCTTCAAATGGCTACAAAGAAATTTGCTTGATGCCCTAGGTGACCTACTAGGGTTAGGCCTAGAAGGAGAAGAAAAGGCGAGAAAAATATTCTTTTAGGTGATCACCAATGGTTAGATCAATACCTTGCCTTTGGGAGAGATGGAGTCAAGGTGATTTTGTGATTTGGAGAAACTTAACCCGATCAAGGAGGTCTTTAGGCAACTTCGCATGGCAAATTAGGGCATGAGAGTAGCTACCAAAAGACTTTATACTTTGGTGTACAAGAATTGGTGACTTATTAAGGTGTATTCAATGAAATTAAACCTCTAGGAACATTCATTCATCATACATGGCACATGTAATATATGCAACACTTAAAGTCCAAAACTTCCACAATTTCCCATAAATTAGGGCAAATTTCAGATCTAGAGAGCAAAAATCCCATACATTATTCATGTGACAAGGTCACTGTAAAGAATAAGCATGAAAAAGAGCACTTACATCTACAATGAGTATATCCAATCATCAAATCAAGACAAATTTGAAGCTCCAAGACCAAGAGAAGAGTATCCAAACATAAAAAATTTATCCATGAAACCAAACTCGTTCCCCAAAAGGGGATGCAAAATTCTCACAAGAGCTACTAACCCAATCCAAGTGATGATGAGAGGAATGAATGAGCCTCTCATCTATTTATATCCTTCCTAAAAAGTTCGATTTGCCTAGTTAGGCCTAATTAAGCCCCAAATAATAAAATAATGCGCAATAATAACATCCCTTGGTGATAAGCCCATCAAAATAGCTCCAAAATAGAAAGATAAGCCTCTCAAGAGGGCAAGGGAGTAAACATAATGAGTCGTTGGGCCATTGAGAAGGCGTACTGGAGTCCAAAGTGTGCCAAGGTGAGAGAATAGACTCCAAACATAGTAAATAAGGGGTTGGCCCCTTGATATCCAAGCAAGTCACATGTGATGTCCCCAAGTGGGTGTGGGGGCACAATGACATCTTCATGGGTCTCCAAGTGGATTGATAAAGCCTGTAAACAATTTGTAAGGGCTAGGATGATGACATAAGATCTCCCATTGTCTTCCCTGGCGAGACACATCCTCATCCAGACCCTGGAACCTTTGCCAAGTGTGTGGTACAACTGTGAAGCCGACTGGGCATGGTGATCTGTTGATTTTGGGTAGCATCGGATGTGCTCTAGCTCCAAAATTTTGTTGAGGGGCTAGAACACATGAGATCTCTAAAACCCAGAAATCGTTTGGAGAAATTCCACCCGGATGAGGAGTTATTATAATAATTAATATTTTTAATATTTTGTATTAAAAGAATATGGGTGAGAAACTTCTAAGTGACGAGGATCAAGTCTGTTTTAATCTTAATCATTGAATAGAGATTAGATCACGACTGTTGATTCATTAACAGGAAAAGTATAAGAGGAGGTTTGAGGGTCAATTCGAGATACACCAAGAGATCAAAGAGTTCGATTTTTCTATGGTGTGGTTTGCTGAGAAAGTTGAGCTAAGTGATCTGAGTTGCAGTGAGAGGGGCAGTTCAGCAGAGGGACTTCAGTCCAAGGCCGAGGATACATAGCAGAGAGGTAGAGCAGTAGCAAGAGAGACAATGCAGCTCCAGAGAGGGTGATACAAAAGCTAGAGGGGCTGAAGCAGTACCTTAGAGGCAGCGCTGGGGTTTTCTGTGGGGTAGAGAGAGCAGCAATTCAACATATCGACTTCTGAGCAAGGGAGGCTCACTGGGAGGGTGATGCAGTTCTAGCGTAGAGCTTGGAGCAGCTATCGCAACCTAGCACTGGGAATAACAATTGTCATTTGTGGGGTTTGATCATCCGGTTGCTGGAATTGTCACAATATCTATCTCCGGGTAGAGGTACTTCTACCAGGTTTATTCTCTGTTGGGTGAGCCGGATTTGGCACCCTAGTTGTATTCAGAAATTTGCTTAATAATACAAACCCTCTATATGCTGCAACGGTTTTCCCGAATTGGGTTTTCCCGGGGACGATTGTCCAAAAATAACAGTGTCCCTTGTGTGATTGTCATAGTTTATTTCAGTTCATGATCTATATATAGGTGTAGTCTGCAATAGTGTTTTCATCGCTGTTTAAATATTTAAATAACTTGTTGAATGTAAAGAACAAGTAGGAGATGATAAACCAGTTATTGTAGTAGGATTTCTGATGTGTAGATTCAGAAATTCTCACATGGTATCAGAGCATTGCAGATCATAGGAGATTGAAGACACCAGCTAAGAAATCCAGAGAATTTGTTGCAGAAAAGCAATTGTCTCGAGTGACAGCGCTGTTTCATAGGGAGAGGAACAACTGCAGGAGTGATGTAGAGCCAGAGGAGTGACGCAGAGGTTCACGCAGTGTCTGCGTCAACATTTCGAGCCTGCAGAGGGTAACGTAGGGCCAGAGAGGAGCCCACGTAGTGACTGCGTCAACTCTCTAGGCCAGTGCAGAGCCTGAGAGGTTCGAATCAGTCAGTTGCCAGGGTTGAGGGAGCAGAGCAGATTCTATTTGAGGAGCTGGTGGGACGTTGTTTCTGTTGGTGCAGAACAATGTATGTGGAGATAGAGCCGAGGTAGAGGGAGTCACTGCCTTGACAGTCTTCTAGCCAAAGAAATCTAGATCTGGGTTGCAGCAACAAGGGAGGATTGGAGAGGAAGTGATTCGACAATTGGAGGGAGGATCCCTGTGAAGGAAATCAAGACTCAGAGGGAGTCTAGAGGAGCTTGTTCCTTAGAGGGTTCCTTGTGCCAAAGAAATCTAAATCCAAGTCTTGCTAGATTGGCAGTAGAAGAGGGAGAAGAGAACCAATCTTATTTTTTTGAGTTGAGATGGCAATGAATGGGTTGAGGGATCAGGATAGATTGGATGGAGCATCCAATTTTGTCATCTGGAAGGCCAGGATCCTGGCAATCCTAGACAAACATCGCATCAAGGACTATGCGTTGAAGGTAGTTGCTGTGCCAGTCGACGCTAATCCATTGAAGAAGTACGAGGAGACCCAGGCTAAGGCCAAGTGCATGATCCTAAACGGGGTCCAAGATCATGTAGTACCACATATTGCTAGAAGGAAACAACAAAGGAGATGTGGGTAGCTCTTCGACAAGAAGAGCTCAGGGGGATGACCAAGACAAGGAGTAGCGACAAGGGAGCCCGGGCCAAGAAGGAGGAGGATGCAACTCTCGCATTGTCGGGACCACAAGGGTAGCAGAAGAGAAATAAGAAGGACATAACCAAGGTCAGATGCTTCCACTGTGAGGAACTGGGACATTATGCCACTTAGTGCCCTCGGAAGAAGGGCACGTGGGAGGCTTTTGACTCAAAGGTTGCTCCAGCGAAAGTTGACAAGGAAGGTGAGGATGACAACTGTGCCATGAGTGCTCATGCGCCTTTGGAGAAGAAGTGGGGCGACATGGAGCTGTAGTCAAGAGGACTACATGGGGGGCAGGATCCTTGAGGTGCCTAAACTCTTAGATCACATACGGCTACCGGATCCCTTAATGACAGTAGCAAAATAACAGGTGTTGGTTGCAGCGAGGTGTGATGGAGCAGCAGTGGCAGAGCTAGAGTGCCAAAGTCTGAGGCAGCGCAATGGATGTTGTAGTAGTGCGAGAGGCATAGAGCAGTTTGCAGCAGTGCAGTGGCAACAGAGGGTCAGAATTCAACATAGATTAGCAACAGAGGTAGCTTTAGGATCACGAGGCATCCATACTGACCAGGATGTTAGTTTTGGGTGGAGTTTCAGTTACTTACTTCTCAGTAACTGAGTTGCAGTGTAGCAGTTAGCAGTGGCAGTTCTATGGGCAACATGATGCAACATTTTGAGAGGGAGTTGTAGTACAGATGCAGCAGTGGCAGTGGCAGAGTCATGGGCAGTAGTACAAGAAGCAGCGGTGCAGTGGATGAAGGGTAGTAGTACAGGAAGCAGTGGTGCAATGGATGAAGGGCAGCAGGCCAAGCATCAGTGACACAGAGGACCGATGCAGTAGATCAATGTAATGCTTTTATGGGGAAGTATTGCTAGAGCACATTCCTCGCTAAGAGGGAGTGTTGATTTTGGGTAGCATCGGATGTGCTCTAGCTCCGAAATTTTGTGGAGGGGCTAGAACACATGATATCTCCATAACCCAGAAATCGTTTGGAGAAATTTTGCTTGGATGAGGAGTTATTAAAATAATTAATATGTTTAATGGGTTCCTAAGTCTAAACTCAGGAAAATAAAAATATTAATGTGTATTAATAAGAATATGGGTGAGAAACTTCTATGTGACGAGGATCAAGTTTGTTTTAATCTTCGCTGTTGATTAGAGATTAGATCACGACCGTTGATTCATCAACAAGAAAAGTATAAGAGGAGGCTTGAGGGCCAGTTAGAGATACACCAAGAGATCAAAGAGTTCGATTTTTCTGAGGTGTGGTTTGTTGAGAAAGTCGAGTTAAGTGATTTGAGTTGCAATGAGAGGGACAGTTCAGCAGAGGGACTTCAGTCCAAGGCCGAGGATACATAATAGAGAGGCAGAGCAGCAACAGGAGAGACAGTGCAGCTCTAGAGAGGGTGACGCAAAAGTTAAAGGGGCTGACGCAGTTCCTTAGAGGCAGCGCTGGGGTTTTCTGTGGGGTAGAGAGAGCAACAGTTCAACATATCGACTTTTGAGCAAGGGAGGCTCATTGGGAGGGTGACACAACTCCTAGAGGCTATGACGTAGTTCTAGCGTAGAGCTTAGAGCAGCCATCGCTGCGCAATGCTTGGAACAACAATTGTCATCTGTGGGGTTTGATCATCCAGTTGCTGGAATTGTCAAAATATCTGTCACCGGATAGAGGTACTTTTGCCAGGTTTATTCTCTGTTGGGTGAGCCAGATTTGGCACCCTAATTGTATTCCGAAATATGCTTAATAATACAAACCCTCTATATGTTGCACCATTTTTCCCGAATTGGGTTTTTCCGGGGATGATTGTCCAAAAATAATGGTGCCCCTTGTGTGATTGTCTTAGTTTATTTTAGTTCATGATCTGTATATAGGTGTAGTCTGCAATAGTGTTTTCATTGTTGTTTAAATATTTAAATAACTTGTTGAATGTAAAGAACAAGTAGGAGATGATAAACTAGTGACTGCAGTTGGATTTCTGATGTGTAGATTCACAAATTCTCACATGATCTAGGTGCATCATCCTCATCCAAAAAGGTGGAACACAAATAATCACTGAATGGTGCTGGGGATCCGCGAAGTGTTCTCTACTATGGTGGAGGTCCATGGCTCTCTATGCTCACCCTACAAGTGCCACTGTGGCTCTCTAGAGGTCTTGGACCTTGTATAGGGAGACCAAACCCCAATTGGAGACCCATATGCAACTTGCATAAGATCTAATGCGTCCCTTCGCCTTCTAGTACAACAAATCATTAGAGTAATCAAGTAAAAGAGCTTACAAATCATGAAACACAAGTGGACACTTCATAATGGCATGCCCTTCCAAAGTGGGCTTTGACATGTACATGTGTCTCCAAGCTCAATAAGGGGGTTAACCAAGGACCTTATTAGGTGGTTTCAACCTTTAAAGGGGGTGACATCTCCATGGTACACCCACCAAGTGGTAGGTGGCATGTGATATAATGATGGAATGGATTGGGGATTAGGGGAAGGCTCCAAGCCACATGCCATGGTACAAGGGTAGCTATAATAGGGGAAGCCCACACTTGGGTATATGAGTGTAGGGGGGAGCAATCGTGGTACATGAGTTATCCTGACCTTTCTTTTCCACCCTTCTTCATATGCCTTTTGCCTTTGATTGATTTTTCTTCATAACTGCCTAGGGCTCCAGGTAATGAGAGCATGATGTGTGGAATATAATAGTAGATACCCCATTTAAGTTGGGGCAATTCATTGCCCACCAGAGGTTGGGACAATCATGGGTTCCTTAATGTGGAGGGGGCTCATCTAGGGCCCATAGGAACAATGGTGATGCCCATAGATAAGGGGTAGAGCTCATGTTTGGCTTTTGCCCGTGTGTTAAATTTGTATGCCCCGACCATATTTTGCATTTTGTGGTACATTTCCTATTGTAAGTGGCCAAATTATGCTTTTTCTTTTCTTTTTAGCTGCATCAACCTTTGGGGCATCATTTCAGGCCCCACCCAAGGTGTGGGCAAAGGAAGGGAGAGGCTAACCCAATGTGGACTTGGATGGGAAAAGTGACAAATGGAGTTAAAATGAGTGGAAGGGAGTGATGTATATGGGAAGCGGGACCACGCAACCAAAATCGAGATTTCCCATGTAGTGCCAACCCTAAAGCTAATAGCTAGTGAAGGAGATACCACAGGACTAGGATACAAGGCTAACCACCAAATCGGGTAGAGGAGACAAGAATACATACCTAGCCCATTCTTTTCGCCGAATCCCCCCACCAATCCATGCCCAAAAGTGTCCATGATAAGTAAACAAAAACAAAATTACTCAACTACACCAATGAAAAGTCATACCTTCAGGGTCAAGAGGCCCACCTTCGAACTTTCAATCATACATATGGGCAAGGGACCACATGGCTGGCTTAGGTAGCGGAGATAGTGGCACATCGAGCTATCTGGTGGCTACAAGGGATTGCTGGTTGCTGGCTGAGGACCATCTAGGAGGAAAAAAAGATTCTCCAATGATACCACCCACGAATGGTGGGTAACAGGGACCAACTAATGAGAGTCCACATCTTGGGTGTATAGATGTAATGAAGGGAGCAATTGTGGAGGTGTGAGTTACCCTTCTCGGCCTGCTTTTTCCACTGCTCTGGTGCACCTTTTACTTCTTTTTAATAATACTTTTTTAATTGGTGCATAGCTCAAGGATCAAACCTTTCTCTTTATGATGTAGCATTTGTTTTACCCCTTAAGATGAGATAGTTTCTTGCTCACTAGGCTTGGGACATGCAAGGGTTCCTTTTGATGTGTTAGAGCATCAAGTGCTTAGGAATCAGGTGATGGGTAATGAGGGGGGTAGAGTTCATGCTAGGATTTTACCCACGCGCTAACTTATATCCTGACCATCTTTTGCATTTTAACTTTTCTTTTTCTTTCATTGTGGCCATCTTATGCTTTTTCATTTTTTTAGCTACATCAACTTCCAGGGCAATTTTTTTCGGTCAAACCCAAGGATGTGGATAAGTGAGTGCCAAACCCCAATGACTGTTTACTCGGAGAATGGAGATGATATCAAATAAATGATGTGACATGAAAAATGTTAAGTATGGAAAGGGTAATGGACACACTAATTCAATCCAAGTTTCCCAAGTAGCGCCCTCCTATGAATCTAAGGCCTCTGAGTAGGTCCTACTGGACCAGGGCTAAAGATTAACTCCCCTGGTAAGGTGAGAGAACAAGTTTAACATCAAGATCAATCAATCTTCTAGATCATCCTTTTATCCATGCTAAAATGCCCAAAACCTTAAGTAAAAGCACTCGATTGCAAAATGGTAAAAGTACTTGTTGAGTGGTATCCCACCTTCATCCAAGAGGAATGTCGGATGGTGAGAGGTGTATAACCGGTGTAGATGGTGGAGGAAATTGGCATATCATCATCAATGAGCAAATGTGTAGGGCTGTTGGTTGGCTGGTTGTCCAAGATAAGAGAAAAGGTTTCTCTTATGGGGTTACCCATTTTGGTGGGTAATAATCCCACTAGGCTAGAGTCAAAGACTAACCTCCTGGGTAAAGTGAAGGAACAAGAACACAATGAAAATCGATCAATTATCGAGTCTTCCCCTTGATCCATATTAGTATGCCCATAACATTAAGTGACAACATATGAGTGCAAAATGTATAAAGTACTTGCTAATGGGATGACCCACCTTCCTTCAAGAAGGAATGTCGAATGGGAGAGAGAAATATGACCGGAGCAAGAAGTGGAGGATCCTGGCATCATGTTATGTGCTGATCATAAATGGATGTTTGCTGGCTAATTGTCCAAAGAGGATAAAATTTCTCCTATGGGTTACCCATTTTTTGGTGGGTAGCACTCATTATAAAACAACAAAGAGAATCCTAAGGTATGTGAAGGGTACACTGTATCATAAACTTAAATGTGTGGAGGTGATAAGTTCAGATTGGTTGGGTATAGAGATTGGTTTGGAATTACAGATTCTTCCTTCAACATGGGGTCAACATTAATTTTGCAGATTAGTGAGGAGCAACCAACAATCATATTGCCCTTCATTGAAGTCATAATACAAGGCAACAATTAGTGTAACATTTGAAATGATATGGTTGAGGGTTAGTGGTGACATGCAATTTCAATAGTCTCAAGCCACGCCTCTCTATTTTGACCATAAGAATGTGAGACTGCAAAAAATTGATACGTATGTGAGATTGAGCACATTGAAATATACAAACACTTCATCAATGAGTGAGTGTGTTAACTACTACGTGTCAACAACCCATAGCAGTACACCCCCTTTTTTCGCAAAAGGGATAGTGCTTGATCGAAGTGTTCGTGCCATCCAGCTATCATCATCTTATAATATAAACCCTGTCTGCATGTGTATAATGTAAATAATCTCAGCAGATCCGTGTCGTGTATGTAATCACCTAGGTAAACCTACTTTTTTGGTGACGATCTATTTCGGGAGGTTTTTTGTCCCACTGATCCATTCTCGGATGGTCGGCAGAGTTTTCCTTCAGCCTTACCCCAAAGTCAGAATGGATTTTGTCACTGGAATCTTAGGGGAGTCCTAGTGTTCTAGATCGAGTCTATGTAAAAGTGATCTGGGAATAATCTTAACTATTTGGTTAGGTTATTTTATTACAAATTGCTTGATCTGCTAGATTATATTTGTGTCGCGGAACTGGGTAGTCTGTGAGGGTCATTTTCAGATGGGTTTTGCCTCTTGTGATGTAAAAAATATGAAAATCATGATGTCAAGTGTCCTGAGGGTTGAAAATATAATTTATCCCCTCATAGGTTAATTAATTAAATTTTCTGGCCAAAATTAATTAAAATTTAAGCCAAAAATTTAATTAATTCTAGGTCCTAGGTAAATTTAAATTCTCCGAAGGCAAAATTCGTTGGTCCTTAAAAAATTAAATTTTAAGAGGTCTAGGGACTAAGGTAAATTAATTATTTTGCTAAATTTTAAGCCCTTGGTTCCTGGGGTTAAGTCAAAGTCAAAATTTTGAGGAAATTAATTCAAAAATTTAATTTTTGAATTAATTAAAATACATTTAATTGAAAATTTCGAATTTCTTCAATAATTTAAAATTTCGATGGATCAAATTAAAAGAAATCCTGATCCTCATCAACAGTTGAGATTACTTTGACAAGGATCACTCGAACTAGCCGTTGGAAGATTTATCTTTAAATAGGAGGTCAGTTGTTAGTTGAGATCATCCGATCTCTGGATCTTGTACTAAGCTTTCAAGCTCTCTTGTATACTTTTTTGAATTAATGCAAAAGTCTTTGGGGTTTCAATATGCTGTAGTGTTCATCTTCATGAATTTATGGTAACATTGTTTTAATTTTCGCTTAATATTATGTGAAAACTATCAATCAATAGCTTTCTTAGAATAATCTGAATACATGTATCTTATTCAGTTTGTTGGATCTAGGGTAGTATTTTTTATTTTGATTGAAGTAGCAGGTATCTCTATTTCTTCAGAATTTTATTGTTGTTCTATATCTCTACTTGATTTGATGGTTGATCTAGTGCTTGCAGAACATCTCTCAAGTTCTCATTGAGCGTTTGGGGATAGTTCTCGGTTGGACCAGCGAACTCTCAACACATATTTTCTGAAGAGCCTACTTCATATAAGCTTCAGGATTTATTTAACGATAATCTTTTATTCTGCAGGGTGTTTTTGGGCTAGTACCTCTCTAAAATTTCAAAATCTCTTAAATATTTTGTGGAAATTTTGATAGATCTGGCAATTAAGAGCCTTAGATTATCAGATCTGGGAGTGGATTTGGACTCATACTCCTAAGATCTGATAGATCTGTAAATTATTTGTATAGATCTGTAGATTATTTGTATAGATATGTTATTTACTTGTGTAGATCTGAAATTTCGTAACATAATTTTGAATTTTAACACTTGGGTTTTTTGAGATTTTCTCTATTTTTGTACATATTGGGCATTGGTTTTTTCTCTTTTCATTTGTGTGGAAATAGATTTGAGAAATCAGTCAAGAAAATCTTCAGATCTGAGCTAGGTCTAGACCTTGGAGGGCAAGATCTAGGCTCAAAGATTGTTTGTAGAAATAGATCTGAGAAATCAGCCAAGTAAATCTTCAGATCTGAGATTTTTGAAGCAAATCTGGGGGTTTTGAGATAGATCTAGGCCCTGGAGGGCAATATCTTATCCCAAATATTTTTACAAGGGCAACGATTAAAGATTTTGCAATAAATCTGAAGATCTTACGCAAAATATTTTTTTTCTTCAGAACAAGGGTTTCAAGTTTTGGGGCTCCTAAGCTCAGATCTGCCTTCTCCTAGCCCTGTGCTAGCTCTCATTGGCCCTAGATTTCCCTTGTTCCATTTTTGATTTGAATATTTAATTTTCTGAAGCTAATCATTGGTGGGTTTTTATAGAAAATTTGGTAAAAATTTGTGTTTCAGGTATTGATTTTTTTTTGGCAACTTGGGCAAGTGATCTTCGAGGCCTAGGGCCTAAGGGTTTGATCTCTAAACCATCTTTTGCCTCACTGTTTGCTACAACAGTTATATACCTTTCTAATAGTGGTAAAAAACACATCTAAGTGGTTTGCAATTAATTAAAAAAATTGCTAAATACATTAATAAGTCATTTATGTTTGATGTGTATCAAAAGTTTGGCTTTGATCTACATTTTGGGTGACTGTTATCTCTGAATAATTCTGTTTCTGAAGTCTGAAATATAACAGTGGTAAAATTTCATGTGGGTTAGCCTAAAATCAGTTCTTAAGTTGTTTAATACATTAAGGAATTAATTTCTTGAATTGGACATTCATCATTAGGCTTATTTCATGTTTTAATTGCTGGCTGTAATAAGTATATCAGATTTGATATAATTCCGGAAATCACATCATAATAGGCTGAAAATTTTGATAATTCACGTGGGCAAGCTTGGAAAAATTTCGGTAAATTTTTGGCATAAAGATATCGTTGATAGCTCACTGTTTTTAATTGTCATATTGCTGCTATCATAAAGTTTTTCTTAATGCTGTCCTAAAAACTAATTTCTGAAAATTAAGTACTCTGTCTTGGAATTGTGATAAAATGCATATCTTTTGTTTCATAAACTAAGTATTTTTTGAGCATTTGTTGATATCAACTGCAAAGAAGTTTTCGTTCTTTTTGAGCTATAATTGTATCAGAAAGATTTGAAATAATCTTGTGTTCTAATTGTAATATCTTCAGGGGTTTAATTTTGAGTCTTCATTTAAAAAAGCAAACATTTCATTTGGGTATTGGAAGTTTCTGCGACATAAGCATTTTCCCATACTCGAGTGTAACTTCATCTCATCTTTCGTTGCATTTGCATATAAGTTAACTTTGCATAGATAAAATTTATTCCCAAGCGTACACTTGGTCGATAGAGAGATAGGTATCCATCAATATTTGCCTAGGAAGCCTGATTTAATAGTACTTAAAACGGTGACCTTGTAGTCGTCAGAGCCACAGTTCTCTGCAGCGCTAGAGGCACCGGGTATGTTAGAATTTCAGGTGAGGTATCGTTAATCACACCTTAGTTTGCTTCTCCTTATCTTCTCTCTGCCAATTACTACGAAATCAGGCTCAACATAGAAGGGATTGAAGGATTCACATTTAAATAGGCATTTAACTAAAATTAACCAAGATTCTTGCATCTCACATTAATTTTAGGGCCTGCATTTCATATAAAATAGTCATTCATCTAAGCAACAGTTGCTAATTGATTACCTGGTCTTAATTTCCTTAGCAAGATCGTTGACTCCATAAGGCCTTGGTATCAATCGTTTAAAATCTAATCAAATCCTATAAGTCTTGCTAAATCTTAATCAAGTATTTGATCGCTTCACTGTGTCTCCCGAACTGACTGGTTCCCAACTAGTTCTTCTTCATTCCATTTTTCCATAGGGTCTACCCCCTTTAGCCTGCTGTAAGAAGACAACTTAAATGGAGAGATTGGGGATCAGGATGACAACCCCTGATCTGAGCGTTGTCGCGGTGCCTAGACATTCTGTGCAACAACAGAGTGCAAAAAAAAATAGAAGCTATGTACTATTGAACTAATGATCAACTTGTAAACATATTTACGAAAGTCTTGAGCAAGGAATTTTTTTAAAGATTTTAGGGAGATGTTTGGTGTGAAAGAAAGGTCATTAGGGGGTGTAAACATGCAATGCCTATTTTTTGTTGGTTGCCATGCAATGTACTAAATTTAGGGGGAGGCTCAAGTTTGGAAGCATATCACAAATTTTGGTCCAGCCTATTTTTGGCCAAAGTATAATTCTTGTCCTCAATTATTACTTTTGTGACAAATTATATCAATATGTTATGAATATGTTTTATAGGAATGGCCTTCACACTCCCACTTTGTATCACGGCTTGTTTATTGAGCAATCTCATTGACCTACTTTTCATCTTTTGTTGGACATTAATAAACTTATCTGATTTATCTTATGCGGTATGACGAGGAGAAAACACTGCACTTGCATGGTCCTTCTAATGCCCCTTATTTTATGAAGTTTTTACCTGATGTCTTAATACATTTCAGGTGTTTAGGGGAACACTTTATCACTGAAATGAGTGAGTTTTGTTGGTTCCCTTATATATAAAGTGAAAGAACCTTTGAAAACTCCTAATTTTTGATGGAATTTCAAGCCCTGAGTCGAATGTGGATCGACTCAAAAAATAACATATATTACTGGGTGGTCTTTCCTCTTAATTGATATACATGTTTTAGTATAAAATATCTCTGGTATAGCATGTGCCCATGGGATCATATGATATGAGCCTTTTTTTGGCCTGCATGGGTCAAAAGAGCTTACGTTTTTTTTTCCAGAGAAAGAAAAAACAACACTTTTCCAGTAATCAAAAGTGTTTACATCAGCTTACATCCATTATCAACATAGTGAAACATTGTTCAAAATATGTATTATACTTCAAAATATACTAAAACTTCTGTGATCATGTCGAAAGTGTTGACCATCACCAGAATTACACAACAAAGAAGCATATTATCGAGCAGCAACTCCTGGATCCAACAGAACCTATGTATTGTAAACAACAACACTCCCACTCCTCACTAGTGATCCCTCTCTGAATTCTTCGAAAAAAAGAATACCCTGTTGTAGTCCAATGCCTCTCTTGGAAAGAGAGTCAGCTTCCACGTTTCCTTCTTTGTAAATGTGTTGAATAGTAATTCTCCTGAAAGTAGTGATCAGCTCCTTTGTCCTATTCTTCCAGTATTCCAGAGAAGGAGAGTTTAGAGAAGACAATTCCATAGCCCAATCAATAATAACTTTTGAGTCCCCAAAGACCATTAAAACTTCAACCTGCAAATATTTTGCTAGAAAGAGTCCCCTAAAGTGCTAGAAGCTCAACTCTTGTATTTGAACCATGCCCACTTTTCAAAGAGATCTTATAATACTGTGTACTTGACAAATTTAAAACACAGCCACTACCACAGCATGAATTTTGAGAGGCCCTGCAAAAAATGCATTCAGAAAAGTATATGCGAGTTCATGTGCCTTCCAACTCCTCTTTTTATTTGGTCTTTTCTGTTGTCCTGTTTCCAAATATTGTGCCACAATCTTTGTACAGAAATGATGTAAATGTGGCCTCTTTACCTCGATGAAGCTATTTCTATAGTGCCAGATTCCCCAGAAGATATATAATGGAAGAGTTTTATGATCTGGTGAATCTTTCTTCCAATACATCATGCACTCATCCACACTCAGAGATGTCCACCGGACAGAGACATTTATTATGTGAAGGACACATGCCCGTAAAATCATTAGAGGCACACAAGGCAAAGATCAGAGTAATGATAGACAAGCAACCTTTAATGCATAATGACTTATAATAGTAGCACTATATTATTTATAATCTCATAATACTAATATTGAGGCTTGGAAATGTTGTGCCAGTCTTTTCACGCAAATAGATCGCTTCAATTTTTTTAACAAAGCATAATTTATAAAATTAGACCTGATGCATAATCAAATTGTTGTCAAACAGCAGTGGGTCTTGCTCTAAACTAAAATAAACCCAAATGCATCAATTTCGTTTTTTTATCCAACGATATAAAACACTTGAATATTTACACTTGCACAACCTATTTAATTGTTTGTACTTCCCAGCCCCATTTACCTACACTTCTGGTCACTTGTAGACATCAATAAATTTTAATATGTTATCTTGTCAAGTTGGATCTAGTTTGCTCAACATAACAATTAATTTGCATTGAGTTAATACAATCAAAGTTGAAGAGCATCGGAGATGCCACATGGCACCTTTGCTTAAGGAGGCATCCACCATACTGAGTCACCTAGATGATTGTTACGTACCCACAATCTGATCTGTTCTTGTTGATGTAGCAAAGGATAGTTATTTAACCATCATTAGTTGTTTCCAAAACTGTTCGAGTTACATCAGAGATTGCATAAACACATTGTCTTATTGGATGGTGGCAAGACCAGTGGCAAGTTTGAGTTTCTTCACCTAATTTCTTCTTTGTCTAACTTCTTTCTTTCTTTCATAATAATTTATTCTAGAATGGTTACTGTTATTAAATGTAAAGGCATGCATCCAAGTTATTATTATTATTATTATTTTATTTATTTATTTATTTTTTTTGTTCGCTTGGAAATGATGATGATGGTAACATTGGAAGATCTGCGAGTGTTAAGCATTTAGATTGAGCATTTGATTGGTGTTGTCTACTTTTCATTTCATATTTGATAAATATGTTGCATGTGCAGGAATGTTTCAGATTGTTTCAGTCCGCTAGTGAGCTGCTGCAATGTGCTGAATGCTTTGTTGCTTGCTGTGGTGATTGAAGGTTGATTAACATTGTAGAAATATTTGAACTTGATGTTATGGTCTTTTAAAAAGCTTGCATTACTATTGGATTTTGAGAAATTCAAAAAGTTTCAATGACTTACTTTCGAAGGTT
This sequence comes from Pinus taeda, assembly GCA_000404065.3. Classification (NCBI taxonomy): domain Eukaryota; kingdom Viridiplantae; phylum Streptophyta; class Pinopsida; order Pinales; family Pinaceae; genus Pinus; species Pinus taeda. The sequence goes on from APFE030880729.1 coordinate 38,088, forward strand.
AAGTTTTGAGTCAAGATACTTTCGATCTGGGATTTTAAGTTTTGATGATTTGTAATTTAAAAAGTTCCAAATTGCAAAGACAAAATAATCTATTTATCTATGTTTCAAATATGTGGATAGTGAATGAGTTTAGTTTATTTACATCTATTTTATTTAGTTTTTTAGTATGCCATCTTCCTTTTTACAAGTTAAGGAACCCTGTAAAAATGTTGGGAGTCCCAACATTTGCCTTTTTATGAAATACTACTGCCGTCATGGGCCTCTACAATGGCAGGATAAATAGATATTCAATTAGATCTTTGAGTCTAGCATTAGAGGTAGGGGTATGGGTTCATGTGACGTGGGTACAATGTTTCAAATTAGTTCAAGCAGAGACCTTTAAACATGTAAGCACACTAAATTTTATTTGAAGCAATTTGTGCAGTTTATTTTTTACATTAAGTTTTATTTCTGCAAATGTATTTTCATTTTGGGTGGGTGTTCTCAGGCTATAGTATACTGCATGTAGGGCAATTTGTGTGTAGTCTTTCTGTACCCACCATGGCTCATAATGTTGGGTGTTTGATTTTCATTGTGTTCTTCACAGAAATCATCTCTTTCCTCAGATTTAATTAATTCTTCAATCCTTTAAACTATAGCAAATTTTACTTGTCAAGGCTGTTTTTAAATTCCATCACAAGATTCTCCATTTAATAGTTATCTAGCCACCCCTCTCATTGCCTTCACTTCTCCAACTCAGCCTGGCTCCAATGAGCGCGATTGGTAGTATTGTTTGCAGAAATTTTTATAATGGGGGTAATAAATGCAGCTTTTGAAATTTAACCTCAACCTTGAGGCTTTCCGGATCTATTCTCTATGAATTTTTAGCCATAGGGCTGATCTGAAATATTGAATTACAACAGTAATATTTCACTTCCCTTCTCCCCAATTTCACTTAGCAACCCAAGAGAATAAATATCATATAAATGTACTTCAGTATGACAATGCTATGACTTTTAGGGCACACTTTTCAAGGGATATTACAGACTTGATTTTTCTTAAAACAACAATGATTCTTCTCCTTTATCTTCTAGATATGTGTTAAATCACTTGACTAATCCAACTGTATGTTAGGTAAAATCAACATGAACAAAAAGGTTTGAAATCTACTCAATCATGGAGATAACTTTTGTTAAAAATCAAGTATGCAATTACACAAAATTTGGACAGTTGGAAACTTTACACACACATACACACATAGATTAGATGAAGTACCAATATGTATCACAGCGTTATCACAAAGCTAGAACAAGTCAAGCTCATCAAACCCTATCTAGGGAAACCATAAGAAAACCCTAGCCACTAACTTCTCCTAGCTAGGAGTTACTCCCAACCAAAGTTGTTCACTCCACCCAAATCCTCAACATGCTAGCATCAACATTGACAAATCCTCTTTGGCACATGCACCAAGCTTGTATCACACAAACTCTCCACACTAATGCTTTCATCTTTCTTAGGGTTTACAAACCCTAACCATGTTGCATCACACAAGTACTTGGTAAGACAATTCTAGTACAATCCTCCAAGTCTACATTCTTAACCTAGGTTCTGAGTTCTCAAACTCTAGGTCAACAATGCTTGCATCAACACAAGAATCAAGCACTACATGGAACAACAATAATACATTAATCGGGTCTTCTTCCAAGCAAAGCATCATACCAAGCTTAAGACTCATCAAGCTAGGCTCTCCATGACATTGCCCTTGTCTGCATGCGTCACACAAGAACATGTTGCATTCTCACACAATGTACTAACTCCTTTCCTTGTGTTTTCCATTAGGGTTAGAACCTTAGCACTACAACAAGAATTGTAAGAGAAACCATCATAATCTCCTTCACATGTTCTTCTCTAGGGTTTACTTGCATAGCACAAACCCTAGCATCTCATAAGAGCAAATTGTAGCATCTGATAAGACCAATATCTCTAAGAACATTGAAGACATACATCTCTCTCATCTTGCCTTTTCCCAAGGTTTACCCACTAATCTAACATCTTGCTCACAAGACGTTCCTAAGACAATTGCAAATATAAAATAAAGTATAATGATGATAATGAATACAAGAGCTTTTTCCTCCATTTATAGAGTAGGTGAGAATGCTAAAAACAAGGAAATATGTTCATATAAGTAACCAACAAGGAAATCCCACATGGAGGGCTCTACAATACAAGGATGCACAAGTGTCAGACTAGGGTTTATCCAATCCCGATGGTGAATTATTAGTTTTTGTAGCTCAGATAGGTTTTTTAGTCTTAGACAGTGTCTATGAGACGAAGGAACACGAGAGGATTAATTATAATTTATGTCCAATACCCAAAAAATGTTTCCAAGTGAAATGTCTTAATTAAATTAATTAGCCAATTTTAATTATTTTCTTAAGTCTAACTTGGAGGAATGGGTTAATTAATTTGGATTAATTGAGACAAATCGATTTTGCTCTAGAGACTTCCAGAAAAGTGATTTTTAGAAGTTGATATGATCTTAGCCATTGGTTGGAGTTAGATCATGGCCGATGATTCGTCAACGAGAGATTATAAGAGGAGATCGATGGGGCTTTTGGAGAACACATTTGATTATGTAGACCTGCTGTAACAACAAGGGTGCAATGATAGTGTGGGAAACACTAACAGTAGGGATCAACAACGATTGAGATTGATTTGCTGGAGAGACCTACTCCATAATGATTTCCAAATTCCTACTGACAGAGGGAGATTAATTTTATCTGCAGAGGTCAAGTTTCTCTAGCCAGTGTGAATTGATTAAGAGAGGTTGAGTTGCCAAAGCAAGTGCAAAATTGCCAAAGGGATCAGTTTGCAGAGAAAAGTTGAGTTTGCTAGTGACGTTCGAAATTCCAGTGGAGGTTGAGTTAATTTCCCAGTTAGTGTGAGTTTCTAGAGAGGCCAAGTTATTTGCCAGAAACACATTAGTTAGATCGATTTAGGGCCACAGAAAGAGGTTGGATTGATCTAGAGGCACCGAGTTGCTTCCAGGGGTTCGAGTCAACTTGCAGGAGTGAAAAAATTAATTTTCCGAAAGTTTGTTGTTACACGACATACAATTGATGTAAATTTCAATTATAGATTTGTTGAAGAATAATATAAACCCTCATATGCATAATTGGTATTCCCTTCGGGGTTTTTCTAGGGACAATTTGTCCAAAAATATCGGTGTCCAATTTCTATGTGTGCATTATTTTCTCAGTTTTTGTGATTATTTGTGGTGAAATTGCAGTTGTGTTTTTATTCATTATTTACCGTAAATAATTTACAGAAGACAAATAATCTGAAAAGATAGAAGAATATTAACCAGTAACTACAATAGAATTTCACATGGTATCAAAGCAAGCTTAGTAGAGCGCAGATTTAACGGTAGAAGAGGCTCAACACAGGGCATAGGAAGAGAAATAGAGGGTTTATAAAATTGAGTTTGAACTCCTTCATATTTATTTGGGTTTTGTCTATTTTCCGAGGGTTTTAAGAAATGACTTCAACTGGATTGAGAGCTCAGGACATATTGGATGGAGCTTCAAACTTTGGTGTTTCGAAAGCCAAAATTTCATTGTTGCTAGAGGAGAATTGTCGCAAATGACATGCGACCAGTGTTGTAGCTGTACCAGTGGGTCCAACACAACTCAACATACAAGGAGGATGCCAAGGCGACAAGAATTATCGTTGACGGGGTTAAGGATCACATCGTTTCACATATCGCAGATTTGGATACAATGAAGAAGATGTGGGATGCCATTCTCAATTTGTACCGAAATGCTATTGTGAATAGGGAACTGATTCTTAGGGAGAATCTAAGAAGTACCTGGATGGATAAGGGTGAAGATGTTGTTAGTTATCTCACCAAGCTTAGACTTGTCAAGGATTATTTAGCAACTGTCAGAGATCAATTAATTGATGAACTTGTGAGAATGACCTTGAATGTGTTCTGAAAGCATGTGTTCGTTTAGGTGATCAATGGACGAGATACACTACCGAGTTGGGATCAATTATGGAGTGATTTCACTAAGGAGGAGCTTAGAATGAGTCATTGGAGAACCTTTGGAGCATGTTTAAGTTTGGTGCACAACCAAACATAGTGGCGATGGTTAGTAGAGCGACTAAAGGAAGACCGGGCAGACATGGCTTTGACAGTAGCATGTGACGACAAGCATTTCTGTTGGCCTGGTGGTGGAGCCCGTTAACACGTAATCCCGGTGGGAGTACCTCTGAAGGACCTTCCCGGAGGGATTTAGAGCAACACACAAAAGGTAACAAGGGGGATGACGTTAGCATGGGCAAAGGTGGCCTTACAACAACATCGAAAAGGCTGTGATTAGCACAAGTTTAAAGTGGGAGGTCCCACTTGACAACTAAGCCCGCAAAGGCTAACCCAGAAGAAACAAGGTGCATGCAAAGTGAGCAAGCACAGGATGATGTATGGCTGGGCAACATGGTGCGTTGAGAGCAGTACAATGTTAAAGAAATGGCTAGGACCCTTTATATTTTACAAAGGAAATTAATGTGAAACACAAAGGCCCAAACCCTTTTCTCTCTCCTCTCAAATGGCAAATGACACAATACGATTGGCCCTTATAGATAACTTGACATGCACAGGTGGATGATGATGTCAGCATGATGTTGGTACAAAGCACACATGGTAGACAAATTTGGTGTTTTTAGTGGGCCAAATATGAGTGGCACATGTCGCCACTTAGATGACACCATGTGTCGTTGGTGACGTCAGCACGATGACAACGTGAAAGGGCTTGCTGGAAAGGTTTTGAGTAGTGCACATGTGGAGGCTATAGGTTGACTGGGCATTAGACACATGTTGCAGTTTTTAGAGACAACTCAACTTGACGTGTTTGATTGGTGCACATGTGCAACAGGCGTACCGGCCTAGACACATTGTCCCAAACTTGTGACCCTAGAAGGATTTTAATGGCAGAAAGGAGAAATGGCTAGGATGCTGGGCTTGGGAGACGAAAAAAATCGTCGTCATATAACGTTCCATCATAGAACGAAAAGTGCTACAAGGACTCGGTTTTGAGGCATTTTTCGCTGTTAAAAGAACCAAGAGCTAGCAGAGGCTTACATGCAATATTGTATTGTTTAAAGCGCCTATGGGGCTAGAAAGGAGCATATAAGCCCGCAAATCTATATTTGGCAGAGGAATATGTGGCAACATATTATATAAAAGCTTTGAAAGTATTTTTATAAAGCGCAAAGATTATGACACATATTTTTGGCAACACTTTTATTAAAGACTTCTTGGTTTGGCATGATTGAGTCGAGAACTTTAAAATTGGTGTTAATGCCAAATAAAATAAAGAACAAAACTAAAAGATCTAAAACAAGCATGAATATATCAGTGGCAGTGTATTTGGCAACATGGACAATTAAAGAGGCAATTTTAGTGGAAATAGTAAATTTGGAGAAGTGCTAGAATTAAGAGCACTTCTAAATCCTATAAAAATTCTAGTTTCAACAGAAACAAGGAGATTTTGATAACTTGGAGAACATATTCAAAAGACTCAGTTGAACCAGGACAAAGGAAAAAATAAAGATTTATGCATGAGGAAGAGTGAAGATAACAAAAGTTTTAATTCCAAAATTATCATTCCAAATTTCTTTATAAGAGAGTGCGAGAGTGCAACTGTATTGGTTGGATGAGGTGTGTAAAAGGTTGTTGGTGCAACTTGATGTGTAATGTGAGTATGCATCAAAGGTGAATCAAATATTAGATTTGATATTTGAAGAGGTGAAATTGGTGATATGGTTTGAATGGTGTTTTAATGAAGAGGATTTTATGGTGATATTGGCAAATTGCAAAAGATTGATGTTGTTGGTATAATTGGTGATTTGTTCAGTAATTAGAGATTGTTGAAGGTGTTTGTTTGGTGGCTTTGGTGAGAGGTTGAGGCAAGAAATTTACTTGTTTATGAAAGAAAGTGGCCTATTGGTTAGAGTTTGAAAATGGATGAAAGATGGATCAACAGGGCCAACAAGTGGTAGCTTGCATTCCAGGGGCAAGAGTCCCTTTCAGTAGTAGCTAATCAATGAGAAAGGGCAAGAGTCCCTCTCAATAGTGGCTAATAAATAAGCAGGGGCAACAATCCCTTTTAGTGAAAACTGGTAAACTAGCAGGGATAGAAGTTCCTTTCAGTAGCAGTTGATAAACCTATAAGTAGTAGCTTGTGGGGTAATGATGTAATTGCAAGTTGAAGCTTGTATTTTTCAAAGAAATAAAAAAAAGATTGACGTCTTATATATATGTTGCAAGTGTATGACAATGGTTTTTACATGATTGAGTTGTGTTGTTGATTCTTGAGTGATTAAGTGATTGAGAAATGTTATTTGTAAAAAGTTGTATAATTTGTTCACACTACTGATTCAACCCCCTTCTTAGTAGTGTCTTGGTTTCCATTGTTTCTAACAATTGGTATCAGAACAACCACATTCATTCATGATCAGTTTAATAGTTGGAAGGAAGATCAAGGGTGATGATAAACCAAGAAGGATGATTTGCCAATAGAGCACCCCTGTTCAATGGAGCAAACTGTGTGTTTTGGAAAGTAAGGATAAAGACCCACATTCAATCACTTGGAGTTGATGTGTGGGATGCCGCAGAAGAAGAATATCAAAAGCCTTCAGCAGTGATTACTAAAGATCAGAAGATGGAGTTCACATGCAATGCTAAAGACATGAATGCCTTGCTTGCTGACTTACCTGAATTAGAACTTGTTAAGGTTATGGACTACACAACTGCAAATGCTATTTGGGACAAGATGAGTAGCTGTTATGAAGGAGACAACAAGGTAAAACAAACTAAACTTCAAGGTTTTAGAATGCAATTTGAGTCTTTAAAGATGCATGATGATGAAGATATTGCAAAGTACTTCTTAAGAGTTGATGAAGTTGTGAACACTATAAGAAATCTTGATGAGAAATTAGAAGAGCTTGTAGTAGTTCAAAAGGTGTTGAAATATCTCCCAGAGAAATTTAATCCAAATGTATCAACTATTGAAGAGATGACCAATTTGAACTCTCATTTTAGATCAGCTACTAGGCACCCTTACTGCTTATAAGATGAGAATTTCAAATGACAAGCTTGCAACAAAGGAGTCGGCCTTCAAAGTAGATAACAAGCCCAAGGAAGAGCATTTTGATTCATGTTGTGAATCAGATGAAGAAGAAGCCAAGTTTATGAGGAAGCTTAAGAGAGGCTCATGCAAATATAAAGGAAAGCTATCGTTTAAGTGCTTTAATTGTGGCAAAGTTGGTCACTATGCTTCCAAGTGTTTTAAAAAGAAGAAGAAGGAATATGCTCTAAGAGAAAAGTTCAAGAAACTGCAAAAAGATAGAAAGAAGGCAAAAAAGAAGAGCTTCTACACCTAAGAAGCCAAGTAATCTGAAAGTGAATGTAGGCAATCCTTTGATGAGGACAAAAATGATGAAAGCACAAAAGAGTTCATGCTTATGGCTATAGACAATTTGGAAGTTGAAGCCATTAATTTTTATGGTGAAGAGGCCGAGGTGGATTTAGGAGAGCTAGTCAACGCTCTTGAAGAGATTGAAAGACTGAGAAAGAAAAATTGTTAAAATTGGCAACTAGGGCCAAACTCCATGTGGGTCACCTTATTTATGGATGCTGATATTTTTCCCAGATTCCTCTCGTCGAGAGGTGTAGGATTGATCTAAAGATCATCCAATTTCGACAAGTATTTATGGAGATATGAATTTATTTCTAATTACTTGACAAATTGTCAAGGTCGGCCAGCAGCTATGTGTGTGGCACTCATGCCCAACGTTTCATATAAATAGAAGAGAGGTTGAGTCATTTGCAACTCATCTCATCACTCATCTTCTCTCTCTCCTATGCATTAAAGGAGCCTCTCTCTCTCTCTCTCTCTCTCACACGTGTGGCTGGAAAAGAAGACGTAGTAGGGCAAGGCAGATGCAGGAAGAAGGATGCAGGGGCTGCAAGTCATCTCTTTGACCAGCATTGACCAAGCGTTGACCATCTAGGAGTGTGGATTTGGTGTGGTTGCCTCTCCTAGACAGGCCGCAGATTTTGGCACGAAAACTGAGGTGATCTGACCTCTGGTTTGACCGGTGTTGACTACCCTAGTTTGGGGTAGCAAGTTGACTTCAGCAACTGCAGTTTGACTACATTTTTAGGGCTGTTCAAGGGCTGTTTCTTCAGGCTGTTCGAAGGTTAGCTGACCAGAAATTGACCAAACATATTAGAGGTCAATTTCCACTCGTTTGACCAAGTTTGACTTTGTTGATCTAGGGTTTGCTGCTGTTGATATAAAATTACAGAATTCTGATTTTGTACTATTTCTCTGCTGAACTATTGAAGATAAAAGAAGATTTGATCAAAGGGTTTCCCCGCATTGGGGTTTGTCCTTGGCTAGCCGCCACATCTTGTGTCTCTTGTCTTGGCTTGTTTTCTGTTGATCATTTAATGTTCTATCTGCACTTTACTTTATGTGTATAAGAAGAAAAATACCATAACCTGTGGCTAATAAGAAGAAAAATAAGTAAACTGCTCTAAGCATAGAACATACCATAAATTAACAAAAATCAATCTCAAAAAGAGTTGCCGATCAAAGAAAAAGCTGAAATTGTTGAACCATTACTTCTGCAAATCAAAGAAGGTAAGCGATTTCAAGTAACATTAAATCAACAACTCAGTGAAAAGAGTCAAGCATGCGAGAGGTTGGAAAGAGAAGTTGTTTTATTGAGAAAAGATTTGGAAAAGGAAAAAACCCACCTGAGCTTCAATCAAAAGTTTGGAAAGGGGATTGATAATTTGAATGAGCTAATGCAAGCATAGAGAGTCTCCCAAATCGAATTGGTATATGATTTGACGTTGAATCTATCTCAGCAGCAGAATTAAGGGAAAAGAAACCAATTATTTTGTGCAAGCAACCATAAATGGTGACAAAGCAACAACCAATAATGAGTCAATGCAGCAGTGAGAAGACAAAAGTAGCACATGACAAAATAGTCAGCAAGAGGCAAATCAACAATGTAATAAAGGAAATTTTTTGCCAAGCAAAACACAAACAACAGTGAAGGAGAGAATCAAAATGCACAGAGATCAACCCAACCACTTTTTAGAAATCGATTTTCTCCCAGGTATGTAGACATATTTCTAGGCCATTGGGTTACATGCACTAATTATGGACATAAAGCATCGAATTGCAGAGTGAATCTATCCTATAAGAAGCTCAAACCAAGAAGAATGAATTATCAACAAAACCAATTAATCAAAGAGAGTAATAACAGACCTAGGTACAACAATTCCTTTGCTCCTATGAATAATTTGATTTGATGCTTTAACTGTGAAAATTTTGGGCATAGAGCCACTGATTGCAAATTTAAGAATAACAGGCTTGAACCAATTATTGAGCAAACAAGCCAAGAGCTTAAGGTCTGGAAAGAAAAGGAAAACATAGAGCAATGTAATATTGTTTTGTATGCCAGAATGAAGGCAGTCATTGGTATGTGGACAATTGTTGTTTCAGGCACATGTCAGGAGACAAAAGTAAGTTTTTGATATGAAAACCAGTAGAAAAAACTAATGTGACCTTTGGTAATAATCCACTTGGCAAGATTGTTGGTAAAGGAGTTGTTAGTCTATCAAATGACAAAGATAAAGCCAAGAATGTGTTATTTGTCGATGGGATGAAGCATAATCTACTCAGTGTGTCTCATATGTGTGACCAACGCTATGATGTGATTTTCAAGGCTAATAATTGTCAAATCAAGTCTACAGGCACTGTAAAAGTAGTAGTTGAAGTCATGAGAATATATAACAATGTTTATGTCTTGAAAGAGAAAACAGAGAGGTGCTGCTTTTCTAAGATTGATAAGCGTTCATTGTGGCATATGAGACTTGGAAATATGAATTTTGATCGGATAGTCAGATTGAGCAAAAAGAATGTTTTCAAAGATCTTCTAAAGCTATCAAGACCTGAGAATACTATTTGCAAGTCTTGTCAGTTGGTAAGCAAACAGGAGTTCAAGTCCAAGGAGAGCTCATCAACTAAGCCATTGCAGCTAGTACATATGGACTGTTGAAAAGTGTAACTAGGTTCGGTCTTCATAATAACATGTAATTGTGACTTTTGTAAATGATGTAATGAAGAAAATAAAATTGTTATTGTAAGCCTTGCTTCATGGGTTTCATGAGCAAGTGATTTTATTTTAGATGGCTCCCATTGAGAGCCTTAAGATTTGTCATTAAGTTCAAAGAATTAATGTCATGTATGAAGAGCTTTTCTTAAACATGTGTAAAATGTATATGGGTCTACAAAATGTCTAGATAACCCTCCAACGACAAGCACTTTCCATCCTCTTCAAGTCAACCTCCAAACTATATGGAAGAACTCATGTCGGATCACCTCAATAGACACACCTATTCGACAATCTCAGGTCGGCTTATTTCATAGACAAACTACTATATATATGTGACTGAGCTCTTTGCATTAGACAGTGAAAAATTCAGATCTCTCTGTGGTTTTTGAATAGGTAGTTACAGTTCACTGTTAGGAGCTGAGCTCAGATAAAAGGGATAGCAAGTAGAGACAACAAGGACGTGTTTAAAAGGTGATCACAGTTAAAGAGAAGCTCGGACCTCTCCCAGAAGTTGGATCACAGAACAGAGGACAAGTTAGATATCTCTCTGATTTTGGATAGACAATGGAATAAGCTGTAATCATAAGAAGAAGAAAGAACTTTGGGTCTTTGTCTAGGGCTAAACACAGTTTGGATATATACAATGTGTTGGCTTGAGGGGCTCAGACTCAGGGTCAGAGTTAGCTATGCTAACCAACAAAACCTTATACCACCGACCCTTTCAGCAATGATCTGCTCGCTTAGACCGTAGTCTCACCCGAGGCAATATTGGGGGATGCTGGAACCAAGTTTCCGCATCCAGAAGGATATGGAGTGTGGATCTTGACTTAGTCTTAGATCTATATTTGTGCTATGCAATCTTGCTAGTATTATACCAAATCTGATCTATTCATACAAAAAGGCTACTCACAGATCTAACTCTATCTGCCATGCATAAACCAATGGATCTTAACTATAATTAACTGTAACATCATTCATACATCAATTCCGATCTATCTTTTACTTGTGCAACACAGAAGTAAACAGTAATTGCATAAAGTAAAGTACAAAAGGTAAGCACATAGATCTGCCTTCAAAATCTTCTTTATTAACTTTAGATCTTCACAGTTACAATCTTCTTACCCTATGCACACAACTACAAACTTACCAAGGTCTCCGTGCACACAGATGCAGGAGCCTTCCCCTTCGCCTGAATACAAAAAGATATAACAATTACAGACTCAAAACCGTAACATAACACGCCTTTGACTTACTAAGACATCCCTTTATATATCTTTTACTCTTACAATACCATGGTCTGCAAACCATGGGCAGACTCAAAATATACCATTTTAATCCCATTCTTTTACAAAATAAGGGGCTTTGACTCACACTAAAGCCCCTATGAATCCTAAAACACTGCGCTAATCGAATTCCGCTCTTCAAAATGCGGATTCTTTACAAAAATTTGACCTAGGGGGACCCTACCCAACACAATGACAAGGTCGAAGAAAGTGTAGTGATAAGTTTGGTGAAGAAGCGCGATAAGGGTGCTGCCTCACAGTCAAAGAGTTCAATGATGAATTCAAAAGACATGCATTTTAGTGCTACTATAATGGTCACATTTTGATGACGCTAAATTGTTATGTCTCGGTATCATCTCTAATGTATCTACAACTCATCGAAGGCCAAAGTGTAAGAGAAGGAGTCAAGCAGAAGACTGACTAGCAAGAGAGTTGGTGTCTTGGTCTTGGAGTGGCTAATAGGTCAAGGTTCTTGGTCTTGGTATTCGTAAATTGGAATCTTTATAAGAAGAGTTTATGCAGGTTTTCCTCTCAAAGAGTGATAGGTTTTGGCCCTTACTCATAGCCTACATGCTCTGTCTCTTATATATATTTATGTTCATGCATTGGTTAATGTTTGATGAAGAATAACACTAACAATCTAACAAGAAGAAGATCCTAATCTAAAGAAGAAAAATGCATTCACAAACAATCACTAATCAAAGAGAAATCACCTAATGCTAATGCCCTAGATTTCTCAACATGGTATCAGAGTTAAGGTGCTAAAGTCAAAGGAAGGGCATCTAATCAAAGAGACACTCAAGGATCGAGTTCCAAGAAAGACATCTAAGCAAGTCAAAGGTTATCAAAGCAAAAGATCAAGATCTATATCGAAGAAGCAATCTACAACAACAAAAAGTTTCGGATCCTCTAGTCATCATTAAAAGACCACAAAGACCCTCATCAAGTTATCCACAAAGCAAGATAGCTCAAAATACTTCGAAGACGAAGATCACGTTATCTTGAAGAAAGTCGAACCCTAGGAGCATTTCTGATCTGCACTCATTCACTACCAAAGAATGTGAAGTATTTTGAAGACAAAGAAGGCTAAAAGGCATTGCCATCACCTTCAAAAGCTGCAAAGCAAGTTCCCTCTCATTGAAGCTAAGATCCTCTTCTTATCCTTGAAGAAGATCATCCGAGGAAGCAACAAAAATCACCATCAACAGAGAAAACTGGATCTAAAGGTGTTGACATCATAAGAGGAGCTATCTCCTTTATTGAAGAAATGCTTTTTCATTTGGAAGAAGATCATCCAAAAGGGAGCACTAATACATCTTCTTCAACCATCATGAAAGTGATCAAGTCGAAGATTTCATCTTCACTTGTCAAGTAAGTATCTTTCATTCTTTAATCAAATTTGGTAAAATGACTTCATATTTGCAAGGAGATAAAGCTAGTTGGGTCATCAAAATTCCTTGCATGGAAAAAGGAGGATAGACATAGTCCTTGAAGAAAGCGAAGTTATTGAACACATCAATGAAAAGGTCTCCTCTGAATACATGGAAAGGGATTCTTATGAAAGGTCCCCTCATATAGCAGTATTGTAGACATCAAAGAGATGTATATGATAAGCTCGTAAGACTATTATTTGAAGATGCGATAAAGAAGGTCTCATAAGATAGATCTGATCTAGACAAAATTGGAGGTATCAAAGAATGAAGGGATATCTTCAGAAGGTCTCAACTGTGAGATCTGGGAGAGATGATAAGAAGATAATCATCATTGTTCTAATTGCAGTAACTGATGAACAAGGTAGCAAATTTCCATGGGGACAAGAAAGTTACCTCATTCAACAACTTGTGGTTTCTATGCAACATAGAAGAAGACAAGTTGAGGGCAAAAGTGTTGAAGGTTAAAGGACTCAAACATTTGCAGGAAGGAAAGGGAAGTTTGGAAAATCTGGTCCTCAGAAAAGAAAGAAGACCATAGCTGAGATTCAATGCTATGGAAGTAAAAATTAGGGACAATATCAAAAGGGGAAGAGAAGAAGCCCATATCACCAAAGAAGTGGAGGAAGCCGAAGAGAAGAAGTCCAAAAAAAGAGGAAGTAAGAGATCTCTACTATGTTGAGGAAGTCTCCCTCACAAAAGGTCTTGACATAGCTTCTAAATCTTATGTTATAGGATATGGCTATAATAAATAATGAGATGCATCATGGCATCATGGACGCATTAGAAACAAGAGCTCGTGACATCACCATAGGAAACATGAAGGATGTCTGGAACAAATCCATGGCAGTCAAATATGAAGGATATAACTCTTGGGAACCTCATTGCAAACTTAAGAAAAGGAAGAAGTCATCCAGGACAAGGCTCATCATACATCAAATCAAAAAGGAAACATCTTCCAGATTGGGATATGCAAGATCCTCAAGATTCTCTGATGAAATCCTCATCGGAGGGTTCACTGATCTAGAGAGGAAGCAAGTGTTTCATTAGGGACTCCAACTTGTGGAGTTCATAGGATGATGATATGATGACATAAGAGATGTAGCAAATAAAGAGGTTGAAGATCTTTTCAATCAAGGAAGATGCTAAAAGAAGCCTTGATAACCTAAAGGTAAATGAGGTATGTATGCTTGTATTTAATATTATAATGTCATGTCGTATGGTTGCAGGTAACATGGATCACTACTTCTATCTTGAGAAGCATGATCAAGGTAAAAGAATCTCCTCCTCTAAAAGGATGCAAGAAGGCATAGGTCACACTAGATGAAATCAACATAATATGTCCTCATATGAAGTATGAGGTGGTTGACTACAATTAGGGAACTCTTATTGGAAGCTCCTGGGAATGGAATATGTGAAGAAAGGAAGGAAGAGATTGTGAGATATGCAACCATGATAAAGGCAATCAACATCCAAAAGACCAAGAAGATTTGACTAGGAAATCTCCCGGAAACATATGAAGACTCCGATGGAAGTCTGAAAAAGATGGAGACCCTTGACAATGGATATCTTTGGGAGATGTGTCAACATGTATGCAGGATGATGATACCTACAGGAAGATGTCATGATGAAAGACTATCACAAAGTTAATTCTGATTTAATTATTCATTTCGTATTTTTGAACTAATATCTGGATGGGCTTATGTAGGACTGCCAAAGGGAAGATTTGTGGATGACTTCCAAGAAAACCATATAGAAGGATGTAAGATCCTTCCAGAAAATATGGCATGATGTAAGCAACATGGCATGAAGCAAAACCAGATGGAAAAACTAATGAATCACTTTCTAATGAAAGGAAGGAGGACATAACTGACTCATGAACGAAGGTGATGGATGGTCTGTGCCCTATGAAGAAGTACCAAAAGATGAAGACTCCATAACGAAGAATAAATTCATGACATCAAAGGAAGGAGTTCTTCAAGCAGCTGCTTGTTCCATGATCTCCTGCATGAAGAGCTGCTATAGGTCCCTAGGGAGCCTGGAAAGAAGTTGCTTACCTGGAAGAAACTTGGAAATTCCTAAGCCAAGAGGGAGGTTAGGTACATTCCTTTTGTAGGAATGAGTACATTCCTATTAAAATTGGCAACAAGGGCCAAACTCCATGTGGGTCATCTTATTTATGGCAGCTAATATTTTTCTTGGATCCTTCTCATCGAGAGATGTAGGATTGGTCTAAAAATCATCCGATTCCGATAAGTATTCATGGAGTTATGAATTTATTTGTGTTATAAGAAAATTCGTCAAGGTCGGCCAACAACCAAATAAACCCCTCATGTGCTTAACGTTTTAGTATAAAAGGAGATGACTTGAGAGTCATTTTACACACACTTCTATCTTGATTTCTCTCCACTTGTCTTGGGTCTTAGTGGAAGAGAAATCTAGGAGTGGAAGCCCTAAACGTTTGGGGAAAAGAGGCTGCCCTAGATGTAGATGGAAGGCAACCCTAGACGCAGACTAAAGGTTGCCCTAACGCAGACCTAAAGGCAACCCTAATCGATGGTCTAATCCAACCCTAAATGATGGTCTAATCCAGCCCTAAATGCTGGTCTAATTCAGTGCCAACCGCAGTCAAACAGGAGAGTCTTAGTCGTAGTATGAAGGGTCAAAAGGTACAACATGTAGGCTGCCCTAGACAGCGTGAAGGGCTGTGTGGATAGCAGAGTCTTAGCCGCTGTATAAAGGGTCAAAGGAACAACGAAGAGGCTGCCCTAGACAGCGTGAAGGAGCTGTAGGGACAGCGTGGCCCTAACCGCAGTTAAACAAGCCAAAAGGAATAACATAGGTGTGGAGGGTTATTCCCTTTGAGAACCATAGTCTTTAGAAGGCTGTCTTGCTGAATTGTGTGGAGAATAAGGGTTGTAGGGTGATGCCCTAACCTGTGATGCAGTACAATAGTGCAACATGGTGAAACAATAGATGGTAAGCATGGCAAGCATGGAGCTGTAAGGGACAACTGTATAACAAATTGGACAACAAAATAATGCTAAGGCAAGACAACAGTTGTGACATGGCAACAAAGGTACATGGTGCTGCAAACTCATTGGATAGTAGCAACCATGGACAACGGATGTATGGGCCAACATCAAGGTATGTTAAGATGCATGGGACAACAAGCATAGTGCTACTAACATGTATGGGACAACAACAAGGTATGTTAAGATGCATGGAACAACAAGCATAATGCTCCTAAGACACATGGAAAACAACAAGGTATTAGACATATGGGACAACTGCTAGGTATGGCAAGGCTAATTGGGACAACAGTGGTGACATGGCAGAAGGCACATGGTACAACAACAAGCATGGTACAACAGCTAGCATGGACAGCATGGCTATCATGGACAACATGGATAGCAGTAGCAAGCGTGGTACTGCGAGCACATGAGACATGCTGTATGACAACATGGTTCAACAATGGCACATGGGACAACAATGTAGCATTAGGAGCAGTAGTCATGAGGTCCAACATTGTGATGATGGGTGCAACATGGTGAGGAGTAGCATGCTGAGGAGATGCAACACGATGATAGGTGAAGGAGTCACCTTGGAGAATCAGTTGAAGCAGCATGTCTTCAATTGATCTCATGTATCATCTTCTTAGAGATGATCTATGCTTTTATCTCGATAAGTCAAAGTGTTGACTTCTGCTATAAATGTACTCTCTCTCTCTCTCTCTCTCTGCTGAACTATTGAAGAACATATAAGAAGAATTAATGAAGGGTTTTTCCACATTGGGGTTTGTCCTTGGCTAGCACCACATCTTGTGTCCTCTTGTCTTGGCTTGTCTTCTGCGATTTATGTTTATGTTATATCTGTAGTTTACTTTAACGCTGATGGGATTGCTAATCTGGAAAAGATATTGAGCTAACTGTGAAAATTGGAATAAATTGCTCTAAGCATAGAACATACCTAAAATTAACATGGTATCAGAGCTGAGGTGAAGAAAATGCCCAAGCAATAGTGAAAGAACAATCACCGAAGACAGTTGGGAAAGGACAAAAGGATCTGTGGATTCCTCATCCCTCTTCAAATTCACCGAGGTGAAGTTGAAGCAGAGAATATTATTAGAATGGTGCAACGGAAGTTTCTGATGGCCTACCTAAAGATCACTTAATTGGGAAGTTCGGATCTAACGATGGAAGGAAAGGCAGATGCCTTGGCTGCAATAAGTTCGACCATTATGCGAAGGAGTGTCTGAATGGCAAAGGCACATCTCTTGATGAAGATAACAATCATTCCAGGAACATCTTCGATGATCAAAGGAATGACAGGTAATGCAGGTCATCAAAGAAATGGTTGACTCTTCAAAGAAAGCAAGGAACCCTAGGTATGAAGAATCAAATGTTGTTTCTGATAAGATAAGAAGTGTTATCTTGTATTGTCCCTCTCCTTCAAATTCTTTGGGAATCTAGCTTATTGACTATAGTGCTTCAAGGCACTTCATCAGACAGAAGGGTGCACTCTCTAATTTGGTAGAGAAGGAAACAATCGTGGGATTATACTTGGAGCCGATGCCACCTATCTTGGAGAGGGTGTACCCCTAAATTGAATGAGAGTAACTCGATTCATTTACAAAATCTCTTTTATGTCCCTGATCGCAAGAAGAACCTGGTGTCCATTCTGGCAATGGAAGTCAAAGGTTACAGGGTGGCACTCATCGATGGAAAGGTACGTGTTTGAAAATTGAATTTTCAAATATATTTTTGAGTTCAGGGTTGTATCAAGTTACAGGAAGCCCACTGGGGACCATGTCCATTGACACATAGCACCGGAGGTTTGTGAGTTAGATGGTGACAGGGATGCCTGAATTCAAAAAGAGCATGAAAGTACATGTCTGAGATGTACCAAAGGAAAATCTTACAAGGGGACCATTCCCCTCATGTAGCAAGTCCACAGGTTTGGAACAACCCGAGGGGTTTGAGATTATGATCGGGAATCTCACGTATGCAGGTGGAAGAAAGCCCTCTATGGCTTGAAGCAAAACTCCCCGGGCATAGTATGAGAGGATTGATAGCTATTTGATGAAGCTGAGATTCAGGAGTGAAGCTGATCCAAACCATTGGATGATAGACCTCTCATACTGACATCTACTAAGGATGACCTATTTCTGACAGCTGTAGACCCTCTCATTTGCAGAAGTAAGAGGGAGTTGGATTCCGGATGTGGAATGGTAAACTGCAAGCCTGTGACTACCTCGAGGATCTTAATTTTTAGAAGTCATATGGTAGTGATGTCGGACCAGATTTGGGAAATGTCTCCGAGTTTTATAAACTCATTCGCGTTGATGTTCTTGGTGAACTCTTATCTGGATATATGTTTTGCACTTAGCATAATGAGCTCATATATGGTTGACCCTCACGAGATTGGTGCCAAGAATCTTTTGAGATATCTTGGGTGCACAATCTCTCATAGATTGAGATACACTGCCAGAAATATGAAGCTACATGATTATTCGAATACTGATTGGGTAGGCAGCGTGGAGGATCTCAAGAGCACTTCTGAGTGTTGATTCTCTTTGGGTTGTGCTTGATATCCTGGATGAGTAGGAAGTAGAAGACGATTGCTTTGACCACCACTGAGATTGAATACATTGCTACGAGTATGACCTCGCGTGAAGCTCCCTAGTTGTGGGAGCTCTTCATTGAATTGTTTGTACACATGATGGATACCACCGTGATCTTTTGTGTCAACCAGGGGGGGATTCGATTGTTGAGGAATTCCGTATTCTATGATTGCTCTAGTATATAGACATCAAATACTACCTTATCTGGGATATGGTACATCGATGAGCGAGGAGGCTCTATCGCATTGAGACTGATGTAAAGGTCACAGACATTTTGTCAAAGCCCCGGGGAAAGGTCAAATTTGTGACTTTCCCGAACGACTTGGAGTCGTTGAGAGACTTTCTTATGAGGGTCCTGCATGTTGCATGCATTGAGCTCTGGGAGCTCCGGGAGGCTTAGGGTACTATTGGAGCAACACACGACCATAGGGCGACTCACCCTCCCCTAATGGTGCGTTGTGTATAGGGTGAATAGCTCAGCCTTCCCTTGTGATACCTCGAGGCGACTTAGGGATAGGATGAGTGGTTCTCCTGTCGAGGCATCCTACCTATGCAGTCTAAGACTCATGGGAAGTACCTCTCATCTAGCTAATGAGCAGGGAAATGGGGTTAGGGACTATGGTAATACTATCGATGGACGCATCATTGTATCTACCGTACTCCCTATGCTAAGATGACCTCCATTGATCTGGGATCAATATGAGTGGTTTGAGACACTCTCTTGTGATATTAATCTGGGATCAATAAAACTGACTTCAGGTCAATAGAGAATGGTATGAGACATTCTCGATCAATTCTTCTTCTTCATGGTTCAGCAGAGTAGTGCAGGGCATTGATAGTAGAGATAGTACAGTCAGACATATGGATCAACGGATGGAGTTCTCCCTAGTTGAGACTCTGAGAGGGAGTGTTAAAATTGGCAACTAGGGCCAAACTCCATGTGGGTCATCTTGTTTATGGCAGCTGATATTTTCTTGGATCCCTCTTATTGAGAGGTGTAGGATTGATCTAAAGATCATCCGATTCTGATAAGTATTCATGGAGTTACGAATTTATTTGTGTTATAAGAAAATTCGTCAAGGTTGGCTAGCAACCAAATAAACCCCTCATGTGCTCAATGTTTTAGTATAAAAGGAGATGACTTGAGAGTCATTTTACACACACACTTCTATCTTGATTTCTCTCCACTTGTCTTGGGTTTTAGTGGTAGAGAAATCTAGGAGTGGAAGCCCTAGACGTTGGAGGAAAAGAGGTTGCCCTAGATGCAGATGGAAGGTAGCCCTAGACACAGATGGAAGGCAGCCCTAGACACAGATGGAAGGCAGCCCTAGACGCAGACTAAAGGCTACCCTAACGCGGACCTAAAGGTAGCCCTAATTGATGGTCTAATTCAGCCCTGATCGATGGTCTAATCCAACCCTAAATGATGGTCTAATCCAGCCTTAAACACTGGTCTAATTCAGCCCCAACCACAGTCAAACAAGAGAGTCTTAGCCGTAGCATGAAGGGTCAAAAGGGACAGCGTGTAGTCTGCCCTAGACAACGTGAAGCGCTGTGTGGACAACAGAGTCTTAGCTGCCATATAAAGGGTCAAAGGAACAACGAAGAGGCTGCCCTAGACAACACGTTAAGTTTAGGTATGTTCTATGTTAGAGGAATTTATTTAAATTTTCACAGTTAGCAATCACATTAGCATTAAGGTAAACTACAGATAGAATATAAATATAAATCATAGAAGACAACCCAAGGCAAGAGGACACAAGATGTGGCGCCAGCCAGGGACAAACCCCAATGTGGGGAAACCCTTGATCAATTCTTCTTTTATGTTCTTCAAAGTTCAACAGAGAAAGAGAGAGAGAGAGATAGTACATTTACAATAGAAGTAAACACTTTGACTTTTGATATCGGTAGAGATCAGTTGAAGACATATTGCTTCAACTGATTCTCTAAGGTGACTCCTTCACCCATCATAGTGCTACATCTCGTCCATTTGCTGCACCTTACCGTGTAGTACCATCATGCTGCATCATGCATCATCATGCTACTCATGATCTCATACATCACTGAGCTGCCCAGACATCATGCTGCCCATGATCTACATCATGTAGCCCACACATCATGCTGCCCATGATCTTCATCATGTCATGCCCACGGTGCTGCATATTTCATCATCATTCATCACTGCTTCATTGAGATCTTGACCTTGCTATGAATGCAATTATGCCCAGAACATGTTTATGTCTGGGTTATATGTCGTACCGAAATCCTCATTAGACTACCATCAAGACCATGAGTACAATTGAGATTATGACAGTTTAGAACTGTAACTAAGATTTCATTGCATCGATGTCTGATGTAGCTATGCCGAGACTGTGTCACTATGATCCATGCGAGGATGTTCTATACATATATAATGAGGCTGCTAGGAGTCAAGACCGGAGCTTTTCACTAAGATATCCACTGCTAGGAGATAGGTCCGAATCTTTTTCACTGGGATATCCATCGAGACTTTGCTTGTCATGATTATGCTGAGACTATGTCTCTTCATTCCCAGATATGCCGAGACTGCGTCCTCCTGTCATGCGTATGTCAAACCTTTATAATCTGGAGTTAGACTAGCCCACGTTGTAATATATTTTGCTGCGTTAATTTGACAACGTATATGATGATATATATGCCATGATCTGTGCATAAGTGTACTACGTATTAGTGTATTAGCTCCTCATTATATATATGAATGACAACGTATATGTGACTCTATTAACAACGTAATATCCTCATTGTTTGCTAGCATATATGTGTCTCTATTAACAACGTAATATCCTCATTTGTTTGCAAGTGTTTATGTGTCTCTATTAACAGCATAATAGTCTCCATCATGAACAACGTAATAATGTCTTCCTTACTGCGGTTAAGTGTCTTCAATACTGCGTTGGATTAGGGCATCCTTCATTAGTGTCTTTCCTTCTCTAGAAACCCAAGACGTGGAGAGGAGATCACATGAAGAATGTATGTATATCCAAATGACCTCAAGTCCTCTTCAATTTATACTAAAACTTAGGTGATGAATGGACATGACTATTGGGCTTCCGAGCCTACATAAGATTTTGGCCAACTTGACAATTAGTCTTATAATACAAATAAATTCACAACTCCATGAATACTTATCGTAATTGGATGATCTTTAGATCAATCCTGCACCTCTTGATGAGAGGGATTCAATAAAAATATCAGCTGCGATAAATAAGACGACCTACATGGAGTTTGGCCCTAGTTGCCAATTTTAACACTCCCTCCCAACTAGGGAAAACTCCATCTGCTGATCCATATGTCCGACTGTATTATCTCTGCCATCAGTGCCTTGCACTATTCTACTCTGCTCTGCTCAGCGCTACTGGCTCTGCTCAGCTTTGCTGGCTCAGCTCTGCTTTGCTCAGCTCAGCTCAGCTCAACTCTGCTTAGCTCTGTTGGCTCTGCTCAACTCTACTGGCTCTGTTGAACCATGAAGAAGAATTGATCGAGAATGTGTCATACCATTCTCCACTGACCTGAAGTCAGTCTCAGAGTGTGTACCACTGGTCCCAGACCAGTCTCAACCGACCAAAAGTTAGCGTCATAGTGGGTACCACTCCTACCACTGGTCCCAGACCAGTATCATCAATCTCAGAGTGTGTACCACTGGTCCCAGACCAGTCCCAACCGACCCAAAGTCAGCGTCATAGTATGTACCACTCCCATTGGTCCTAGACCAGTCCTCCACTGACCCGGAGTTTGTGTCAGAGTATGTACCACTGGTCCCAGACCAGTCTCAACCGACCCAAATCCAGCATCATAGTAGGTACAACTCCTACAACTGGTCCTAGACCAGTATCATTGATCCCAAATCAATGAAGGTCATCCTAGCATAGGGAGTACGGTAGATACAACGATGCGTCCATCGATACTACTATGGTCCCTATCCTCATTTCCCTGCTCATTGATCAAATGAGAGGTACTTCCCATGAGTCCCAGACTGCATGGGTAGGATGCCTCGACATGAGAACTTAATCAATCCTGTCCTCACAGGAGAACTAATTATCCTACTACACAATTGCCATGGAGAACACATCATCCAGGCCTCACAGGAAAGCTAATCATCTTGCTACATAATCGTTATGGAGAACACATCATCCAAACCTCATAGGAGAACTAATCATCCTGCTACACAGGACAACGAATCATCTTGTCCCACAAGAGAGCGAATCATCTTGTTCATAGGAGAGCGAATCATCCTGTCCACAGGAGAGCGAATCATCCTATCCCACAAGAGAGCGAATCATCTTGTCCCAGTGCGCACCACCAGGGGAGGGTGAGTCACCCTGTGGTTGTATGTTGCTCCAGTAAGAACCACAAGCCCCCAGAGCTCCCAGAGCTCAATGTATGCAACATGCAGGACCCTTTTACAAGGGTCTCTTGACAACTCCAAGTCGTTTGGGAAAATCACAAATTTGATCTTTCCCGGGGGCTCTGACAAAGTGTAGCGACTTGTACATCATCTCAGTGCAATGGAGCCTCCTTGCTCATTGACTTACCATATCCCAGATAAGGCAGTATCTAATGTCTATCTGCTGGAGCAATCATTGAATACGAGATTCCTCAATAATCGAATCCCACTTCTGGTTGTCACAGTAGAATTACAGTGGTATTTATGATGTGTACTCACTGAAGAGTTTCCATAACCAGGCAACTTCATACGAGGTCATACTTGTAGTTATGTATCCGGTCTCGGCAGTACTTATAACAACTAACTTCTGCTTCCTGCTCATCCATGATATCGAAGCAGAATCCAAAGAGAACCAGCACTGAGAAGTGCTTTATAGTGATCCTCCACACTGCCTGCCTAGTCAGCATTCGAATAATCATGCAGTTTTCATATTTCCGGCAGTGTATCTCAATCCATGAGAGATTGTGCCCCGAAGATATCTCAGAAGATTCTTGGCACCAATCCAGTGGGGCTCAACCAAATATGAGCTCACCATGCTAACTGCAAAACATATGTCGGGAATCCAACTCCCTCTTGCTTCTGCAATGAGAAGGTCTACACCTGTCAGAAATAGTTCGTTCGCATAAGGTGCCGGTATGAGAGGTCTATCATCCACAACCTTCAGGTAATGGTTTGGATCGGTTTCACTCCTAGTGAATCTCAGCTTCATCAAACAACTATTAATCCTCTCATACTACGCTTGGGGTGTTTTGCTTCAAGCCATAGAGGGCTTTCTCCCACCTGTATACATAAGGTTCCCATTCATGAATCTCAAACTCCAAGGGTTGTTCCAAACCTGTGGACTTGCTACATGAGGGGGAATGGTTCCCTTGTAAGATTTTCCTTCGATACATCTTAGACATGTACTTTCATGCTCTTTTTTGAATTCAGGCTTCCCTGTCACCATCTGACTCACAAACCTCCGGTGCTATGTGTCAATGGACATGGTCCCCAGTGGACTTCCTGTAACGTAATACAACCCTGAACTCAAAAACATCTTTGAAAATTTCTATTTTCAAACACATAGCTTTCCATCGACGAATGCCACCTTAAAAACTTCGACTTCCATCCTTGAAATGGACACCAAGTTCTTCTTGTGTTCAGGTGCATAAAAGAGATTCTGAGGTTCCTTGCTTTCTTTGAAGAGTCGACCATTTCCTTGATGACCTGCATTACCAGTCATTCCTTTGATCATTGAAGATGTCCCTGGAATGATTGTTATCTTCATCAAGAAATGTGTCTCTGCCATTCGGACACTCTTTCACATGATGGCCGAACTTATTGCAACCAAGGCATCTGCCTTTCCTTCCACCCTTAGGTTCGAACTTCCCAATGAAGTGATCTTTAGATGGGCCATCAGGAACTTCCGCTATGCCATTCTGATAATATGCTCTGCTTCGACTTCACCCTTTGTGAACTTAGAAGAGAGATGTGGAACCCATTGATCCTTTTGTCTTGTCCCTATTTTCTTTGGTGATTGCTCTTTCACTCTTGCTTGGGCATTGTCTTCACCTCTACTCTGATACCATGTTAAGTTTAGGTATGTTCTATGCTAGAGCAATTTATTTAAATTTTCACAGTTAGCAATCACATCAGCATTAAGGTAAACTGTAGATAGAACATAAATATAAATTGCAGAAGACAAGCCAAGGCAAGAGGACACAAGATGTGGCGCCAGCCAGGGACAAACCCCAATGTGGGGAAACCCTTGATCAATTCTTCTTTTATGTTCTTCAAAGTTCAGCAGAGAAAGAGAGAGAGACAGAGAGTACATTTACAATAGAAGTCAACATTTTGACTTTTGATATCGGCAGAGATCAGTTGAAGACATATTGCTTCAACTGATTCTCTAAGGTGACTCCTTCACCCATCATAGTGTTGCATCTCGTCCATTTGCTGCACCTTACTGTGTAGTACCATCATGCTGCCCATGATCTACATCATGTAGCCCACACATCATGTTGCCCATGATCTTCATCATGTCATGCACATGGTGCTGCATCTTTCATCATCATTCATCACTGCTTCATTGAGATCTTGACCTTGCTATGAATGCAATTATGCCCAGAACATGTTTTTGTCTGGGTTATATGTCGTATCGAAATCCTCATTAGACTACCATCAAGACCATGAGTACAATTGAGATCATGACAGTTTAGAAAGATTTCATTGCATCAATGTCTGATGTAGCTATGCCGAGACTGTGTCACTATGATCCATGCGAGGATGTTCCATACATATATAATGAGGCTGCTAGGAGTCAGGTCCGAATATTTTCACTGAGATATCCACTGCTAGGAGACAGGTCCGAATCTTTTTCACTGGGATATCCATCGAGACTTTGCTTGTCATGATTATGCTGAGACTGTGTCTCTTCATTCCCAGATATGCTAAGACTATGTCCTCCTGTCATGCGTATGTCACACCTTTATAATCTGGGGTCAGACTAGCCCACGTTGTAATATATTTTGCTGCGTTAATTTGCCAACGTATATGATGATATATATGCCATGACCTAGGCATAAGTGTACTGCGTATTAGTGTCGTGATTAGCGTATTAGCTCCTCGTTATATAAATCAATGACAGTGTATATGTGACTCTATTAACAACGTATTATCCTCATTGTTTGCCAGCGTATATGTGTCTCTATTAACAATGTAATATTCTCATTTGTTTGCTAGCGTTTATGTGTCTCTATTAATAGCGTAATAGTCTCCATCATGAACAACGTAATAATGTCTTCCTTACTGTGGCTAAGTGTCTTCAATACTGCTTTGAATTAGGGCATCATCTTAGGGCATCCTTCATTAGTGTCTCTCCTTCTTCAAAAACCCAAGACATGGAGAGGATATCACATGAAGAATGTATGTATATCCAAATGACCTCAAGTCCTCTTCAATTTATACTAAAACATAGGTGATGAATGGACATGACTATTGGGCTTCTGAGCCTACATAAGATTCTGGTCGACTTGACAATTAGTCTTATAATACAAATAAATTCATAACTCCATGAATACTTATCGAAATCGGATGATCTTTAGATCAATCCTACACTTCTGAATGAGAGGGATTCAATAAAATTATCAACTGCCATAAATAAGACGACCTACATGGAGTTTGGCCCTAGTTGCCAATTTTAACACAATGTGAAGGAGCTGTAGGGACAACATGGCCCTAACCGCAGTTAAATAACCCAAAAGGAATAGCATAGGCGTAGAGGGTTATTCCCTTGGAGAATCGCAGTCTTTAGAAGGCTGTCTTGTTGAATTGTATGGAGAATAAGTGCTGTAGGGTGATGCCCTAACCTGTGATGCAGTACAATAGCGCAACATGGTGAAACAACAGATGGTAAGCATGGCAAGCATGGAGCTGCAAGGGACAACTGTATAACAAATGAGACAACAAAAGAATGCTAAGGCAAGACAACAATTGTTGCATGGCAGCAAAGGTACATGGTGCTGCAAACTCATTGGATAGCAGCAAGCATGGACAACAAGAAGGTATCTTAAGATGCATGGGATAACAAGCATAGTGCTGCTAACATGTATGGGATAGCAGCAAGGTATGTTAAGATGCATGGAACAACAAGCATAATGCTGCTAAGACACATGGACAACAACAAGGTATGCTTAGACATATGGGACAATTGCTAGGTATGGCAACGCTAAGTGGGACTGTAGTTGTGACATGGCAAAAGGCACATGGTATAGCAGCAAGCATGGTACAACAACTAGCATGGACAAACATGGCTATCATGGACAACATGGATAGCAGCAATAAGCATGGTATTGCAAGCACATGAGACATGCTGTATGACAACATGGTTCAACAATGGCACATGGGACAACAGTGTAGCATTAGGTGCAACAGTCATGGGATCCAGCATTGTGATGATGGGTGCAACATGGTGCAACAGCGATGAGGTCCAATATTGTGATGGTGGGTGCAACATTCATGAGGTCCAACATTGTGATGATGGGTGCAACATGGTGGAACACGGTGAGGAGTAGCATGATGGCGAGATGCAACACAATGATAGGTGAAGGAGTCACCTTGGAGAATCAGTTGAAGCAGCATGTCTTCAACTGATCTCATGTATCATCTTCTTAGAGATGATCTTATGCTCTTATCTAGATAAGTCAAAGTGTTGACTTATGCTATAAATGTACTCTCTCTCTCTCTGCTGAACTATTGAAGAACATATAAGAAGAATTGATGAAGGGTTTCCCCACATTGGGGTTTGTCCTTGGCTAGCGCCACATCTTGTGTCCTCTTGTCTTGGCTTGTTTTTTGTGATTTATGTTTATGTTCTATCTGCAGTTTACTTTAATTCTGATGTGATTGCTAATTTGGAAATGATATTGAGCTAACTGTGAAAATTGAAATAAATTGCTCTAAGCATGGAACATACCTAAAATTAACAATTCCTTTATTGGAATACGTCCTCCCTATCTGAGAGGGAGAGATAGACACATCATTTTGGTCTTCACATGGGAAGACAAAATTGAGGATTGGGTAATTATTTGGAATCCGATACTCTTTGAGGATGAGATAGGGCGTCCAATAGAAGAGTAGTCGTGGAGGACTGATATTCTTTAAGGGCTGGGGAGTCCAAGATAAGAATAGTCCTCATGGAACACACCCTGAGTACCCGGATAAGGGATGTTTCGAGAGAGACAATGATGAGATTGCCTATAAATCATTGGTCTCTCCAGCATTGAGCTCAGATATTGTGGAGAGATGGAGCGGTTAGTCAAGACCTTGCTATGTAACAATGCTGGTTGATATGATGCTATACAAATGAGTTACCAATCCAAAATTCTTCTTATGATAAATTCTTTAGATTAAAAATGACCAAGTACCATTATGAATACCTCCCTAGTTACGAGGGAGTGTTGAAAAGTGTAACTAGGTTTAGTCTTCATAAAGACATGTAATTGTGACTTTCGTAAATAATGTAATGAAGAAAATAAAATTATTATTGCAAGCCTTGCTTCATGGGTTTCATGAGCAAGTGATTTTATTTTAGATGGTTCCCATTGATAGCCTTAGAATTTGTCATTAAGGTCAAAGAATTAATGTCATGTATGAAGAGCTCTTCTTGAGCATGTGTAAAATGTATATGAGTCTACAAAATGTCTAGATAGCCCTTCGACGACAAGCACTTTCCATCCTCTTCAAGTCGGCCTCCAAACTATATGGAATAAATCATGTCGGTTCACCCCAATAGACAGTCACCTATTCGACAATCTTAGGTTGGATTATTTCATAGACAAACTATTATATATATGCAGTTGAGCTCTTCGCATTAGATAGTGAAAAATTCGGATCTCTGCGTGGTTTTCGGATAGGTAGTTATAGTTCGCTGTTCGGAGGTGAGATTAGATAAAAGGGACATCAAATAGAGACAACAAGGACGTGTTTAAAAGGTGATCACAGTTAAAGAGAAGCTCGGACCTCTCCTAGAAGTTGGATCATAGAACAAGGGACAAGTTAGATATCTCTCTGATTTCGGATAGGCAGTGGAATAGGTTGCAATCATAAGAAGAAGAAAGAACTTCGGGTCTCTGTATAGGGCTAAACACAGTTCGGATATATATAGTGACAAGGTCGAAGAAAGCATAGTGATAAGTTTGGTGAAGAAGTGTGATAAGGGTGTTGCCTCACTGTCAAAGAGTTCAATGATGAATTCAGAAGACAAACATTTTAGTGCTACTGTAGTGGTCACATTTTGGTGACACTAAATTGTTATGTCTCAGTATCATCTCTAATGTATCTACAACTCATCGAAGGCCGAAGTGTAAGAGAGGAGTCAAGCAGAGCTGCAGAAGGCTCACTATCAAGAGAGCTGGTCTCTTAGTCTTGGAGTGGCTAATAGGTCAAGATTCTTGGTCTTGGCATTTGTCAATTGGAATCTCTATAAGAAGAATTTATTTGGGTTTTCCTCTCAAAGAGTGAGAGGTTTTGGCCTTGACTCATAGCCTACATGTTGTGTCGAGAGGTTTTGGCCCTGACTCATAGCCTACATGTTGTGTCTCTTGTATATTTATGTTCATGCATTGGTTATTGTTTGATGAAGAAGAACACTAATAATCTAAGAAGAAGAAGATCCTAATCTAAAGAAGAAAAATGCATTCACAAACAGTCACTAATCAAAGAGAAATCACCTAATGCTAATGCCCTAGATTTCTCAACATGGACCTGTGTGGACCATAAAAAACGTAGTCATCCACAGGTAAATTGTATTTCATGCTTATTATTAATGATTTCATTAGGATGATGTGGGTTGCATTTTTCAGAGAAAAATCAGAAGCTTTTGAGAAGTTCAAAGACTTTAAATCCATGGCTTAGAATGAAACTGACTGTAAAATCAAGAGCATAAGGTCTAATAATGGGGTGAGTTTACTTCAAAAGAGTTTGATGACTATTGCAAGCAACATGACTTCAAACATTAGAGAAATTTTGAGGTCTAAAATGGGCCGCGTAAGGAATATTAAATAATAGTGGAAATAATAAAGCAAGATTAGATT
Source organism: Pinus taeda (assembly GCA_000404065.3). Classification (NCBI taxonomy): domain Eukaryota; kingdom Viridiplantae; phylum Streptophyta; class Pinopsida; order Pinales; family Pinaceae; genus Pinus; species Pinus taeda. Next base: position 67,652 of record APFE030880729.1, read on the forward strand.
GGATCATCAAATTTTAGAGGGAAAAAATAAAAAAACAAGTTTTTCAACTTGTATTTTCAACTTATCTCCTTACGGTTTTACTCAAATTTCAAGTGGGAGCACTCGTTGGATGCATAGTTTAATTCCTCATCTAAGGAGTATTCATATTGCATACTTTTGATAGACCCTACTACATTAAAAAAGATAAATACATGAAAAACGTGATTGCAATCACATTTTTCATGTATTTCTCATTTTTCGTGTAATAGGGTCCATTGAAAGTATGCAACATGGGTACTCCTTGGATGATGAATTAAATTCTACATCCAATGAGTGCTTCTGCTCGAAATTTGAGTAAAATTGCAGGGAGATAAGTTGAAAACACAAGTCGAAAAAGTAGTTTTTATTATTATTAAATCTTTTTACTTTTTTACTCCAAAAATGGTGAATCACCCCCCATGGTTGACATTGTCATCTTGAATCCTATTGGTTCTGATAAAGTTGATTTTGGTTGTGCATTTTTGTTTTGAGGCCCATTTTAGACCTCAAAATTTCTCTAATGAGACAATTTACCATAATAGAGTCTTTACAACAAAATGGTGTAGCAAAGAGAGTAAATATGTATTATCAACTTTTAGCTAGAAGCCATGATGGGAGAAAGGAATGTTCAACAAATATTTTGGGTTGAAGCCATTCATACAACAATACTGATTCTCAACAAAGCTCATTTGAGACCGAATAGTGACAAGACTCCTTAGGAGCTTTGGTATCGCAGAGTTGCTACAGTCAAACATTTCAAAGTTTTTGGAAGCAAGTGCCACATCAAGAGGAACGATGAAAAGTTGGTAAGTTTGATGCAAGCACCGACAAAGTTATTTTTCTTGGATATTCTCACAATAACAAAGGCTATAGATGCTACAATAAGAATACCAAGAGGATTGTTGATTGTATTGATGTCAAAGTGGATGAATATGTTAAATCTAAAGTCAATCAACCAATAAATACTAGCTCCCCTGATCTAGTCAACAATGATGATAAGGTCAAAGAACCACTTTCAGATGAAGACAATGAAGAGCCCTCCAGTCCTCGAGCCAAGGACCCTTCAAGGTATGCGCAAAAACATCACCTAGCTGATCGAATTGTTGGTGATTTAAACAGAGGTGTACAGATAAGAAGGAAGTTTCTTAATCCCTCTACACGAGCTCATGTAGCTCTTTTATCCATGGAGGAACCCAAGGATGTTGCGCAGACTAGTCAGGACAATAATTGGTTAAATCTATCCATGAAGAGTTGGATTCAACATCATCTGAGATGGGCGGTGAATTTTCTTATTGAGTACCGCCATTGATTCAAGGAAGCCAGTCACCCGGTCATCCATCATCGATGTTTGTGCTGCCATAGAGTATTGATGTACCAAATTAATGCTTTTATACAGGTAAGCAAGTTAGTTACCTCGTCAATGCACTATTCTAAGATAGACGTACCCATTAGATATGTCTATTTCAGGTCTTACCCAGTTGGTTGAAAGCCTATTTTGCATGTCAGGGATGTAATTATCAGCATACTCGTTATTTGTTCATCCTTGTTATCTGCTAATACATCCATCTGCTTACTTCACCCTTGTTATGTAGGTGTCGACTTAAAACATGCCTGTTATCTGCTAAAACATCCCTGTTATCTATCAAGAGCCCTATTCTGTATGTTTGTAATCCCCCGGCAAACCCGCAAAGGTGCTCATTTGGGATGGTTCTGTACGTCTAAATAGCAGTGGGTAAGGTGGTAGTATGAATTGATTATCTGGGTTGAATTGTCCTTACTATCTATTTTTCGACTCATAATAAGCCAGTCAAATGATTGAATGAGTGAGTGCCTTAAGGGTACTGCTCCTTAAGTACTCAGCACTGGTGTCAAGCGATAACCTTGGGCAACAGACTGCACCATTGCACTATCTGCATTGAATCTCTTACTAAGAATGATATATCTTACCTTTATACTCTCCTGTCATTATCTGTTGACTGCTACTGTGCATTTCTCTGTGTAAGGGTATTATAAACAGCTAATGCTGGGCCTCTAGTAAACAAGATTTCTGCTGGGAAATAAGGGCAACAGAAATCTAAAGAGGGCAGGGCTTGGAGGGTGCTTTTTTGTAACTGCCTGTGCCCTTGTCTTTGCTACTTATCTTTTGCTATTAAAAAAGATTGAAAAGTTCGTATATCTACGTAATTATGCAAGATACTTTATATACGTAATTATGCATTGGTGGAGTTCTTCTAGCTTATTATCATTAGCAGTAATTCAAGTTCTCTCTCTAGCCTTGATATGGCTTGCAAGGTCAGTTCATCTATATGTTCTGTCAATATGGTCTGTGAGGTTAGTCAGCAGGGTTGGTCAATCAAAATGAGAGGAAATCCTACCATTAGACTGATTGTCAATCTTCACCATAAGAGTCGATAGCCTTGTGCCCTATGGAGGGAAGGCTATTTCCCCTTCTTCTCTGAATGCTGGTTGAAAAGCAACAAAAGGGAGGAAATGAATGAGTTGCTAATGGAGAGATTTTGTGGTCTTTCTTCCTCATATGTGATAGTGAATGGATGTATTGAGTCATTGGTGTTGGAAAATCAGGAGACTTATGTATTATAGATGATTTTCCTCAACTTGATAATTACTTGTGAATATTTTGGCTTTTTATAACTTTTATTAGTTCTTGTTCATCAAGCAATTACACAAGATATAATCTCCAAGCTAGGGCAAAACCCCTCCAAGGGGAAAACTAAGAAAGAATGCTTCTCTTCTTATAGAATCTTTTTACAATGAGACTTCCAATACCAAAAGACCAAAGCCTAAGATGCTCCCTAGCACCAAGTCAGCCCCCCAGCAAAGTCCTTTTCAAGGCAGTTTCCAAACTTCAACGTACTGCAATTTCGTCCCAGATTTTTGGCCCTGCAACTGTACTTCAGAATTTCAGCCCTGCAATTTTGGCCTTCTGCAACTGGCAGCAATAAAACCCTAACTTCACCATATGGAGAGAGAGAGAGAGACGATCCCAAGAAGCTTAGACTTCTTTTCCTTTCTGTCTTTCCAGCTCTTCTTCTCTTTTGCTATTGCAGATCAAACTTGATGATGAGTGAATGTGCCAAATGAGGTCGAACTCCTTGTTTTTATAGCCTTCTTAAGGGGTTGAATAACCCTCCCTTAGGCCGACTTGTCCTTGACTGGGGCTGAATTGGTCTTGGAGGAATAAATGGCTTTTTCTTGACAAAATAAATATTTTCCATTGTTACAATAAGTCCAAATGGGACTATAATACATGACATAAATTCTTCTTTGTCCTAGACTCCTAGAAAGACCTAGAAGCACAAAGAACATCCTCTTGACCTAGACTTGAGCATGAAACTCATGCTTTACATAAAATACAAATTTATTTCCTTTCTTTATACAAAGTATACAATGTCATGAATACACATAGGTCATTATGAAGACCGAACCTAGTTACAATTTCCAACAATTGGGCTGTTTGGAAGTGGTCTTTCTTCCTCATGGACAGTTATATACTTATTTTCTGACATTGAGGGCTGTCCTGTCGACCTCTTTCCTTAGTGCTGTGAAGGCTTTCTTTTTCTTTACCATTTGGATAGATTGATTTGGATCGGGGAGATTAGTGGAGGATGTGTAGCCAAGGGACTGTCAGATAGAATGATTGGGTTTGGAAAGACAGGAGCACCAACAATGTGGTCTTTTGTCATCGGTCATATCAGTAAAAGTGTTTAATATCTAAAGTAATTGGACTTACAGGGCATTTCATCGAACTATGAATCCTAACTTTTAGGGCTTGATCCTTGCCTAGATGTTGGGATTGTGAATCTACATGTTGAAGATGCAAAACGAATTGATGGAGGCAAGCTGCTGGAATTGATGAAGAAAGCTTCTACAGTTTTGTGTTCAGTTCATAATAATGTTGAAGAAAATGTGGTTGAAAACAATGCAAGTGAAGACATTGGTGCCGGACAAACCAATTAGAAAGCCTACAAAAGCTGAAAGAAGAAAAGAGTTGAAGCAAGCAAAACGGCAGGCCAAGATACAAGCAAAAGCAGAAATCCAATGCGTCAAAGAAAGCAAAGCACCAAAGTGAGTAATGCTGGAGGATCTGGAGAAGGACCTTTCTATTGACGAATTGTTTGCTCAATGAAAAGGTCCAGATAGCAGAGATTGGAACTGGCCTACTTTTTGATCCAGAGAAACATTTCAATTTTCAACTGTGAAGGAATTACTAGAGATGTGCAGTGATGAGGACGAAAGCATTTTGAAACTTGCACTGCTTTCTTCTGTGGCTGTTTTCAAGGACATTATCCCAGGTCACCGAGTGAGGCTTCCCACAGAGCTTGATCTGGACATGAAATTTTATATATAAATAAAAAAATTGTGTGATTATGAATCCACTCATCGACAGTGTTAACAGACATTTCTACAGAAATTGATGACTTTGGGAAAGGGTTCTTCCTTGCACAATTTACAGTTCGATGTATGTGTATTTCACTGGAATCCATTCCACACTTTAATTGTCGGAACAGCTTGCTAGCTGCAGTTATCCCGCACAGGAGCTCCATTGAGAATTTAAACAGGAGAATGAGTTGTGCTGCCATAAGATCACTATTTTTGACTGAGAGAAAGCATTGTGGCAAAGCCACAGTAGAGGCTGTTCAATTGGTAGCAGATTTTGGTTATTTTGTAAAGCACAACCATTGTGTCAAAATCAAATGGCAAGAGTCATTATAGACAGAAAAAATAATGACCTCAAGCCAAGTGTACCAGAAAAGAATGAGAACAAATGAAGAAGAACCAGTCTGCTAAAATGTTGAAAGAAGTTGAGGAAGATTTCAGAGCAGCTTCTTCGGCTCCAGATTCTTTAAAATTCAGAAGAATGCAGACACAAACCCTTGCTGCTTTGTCCAAGCCAGTTTATTTGTATGCTTCGGAAATGGTCCATGAAGGTTTAAACTTTATTTTCACAAAAACTAGTTGACAATTTTCAACCAATCTAGTCAATCTGCACCAGAGAACTATCTTCCATTGAAGGAAATGTTAGTTTATATATCCAAGTATCAGCCACAGATTTTAGAAGTTTTCGAGATTTGAGTAGACCATCTAGATCCTCTTTGTTACTGATGAAATCATTACATGTTCTGATTTGGACAACCTTTTGTGCATGGCTGGCTAGATCACTGAAGTAGAGAGCGTTGTATACGAGAGAGTCCTATTTCTCATCTTCAAGACAACAACTCATGTGCCAAGATCATGTTGGAGCTGTCAAACTACCCATAATTCTTAGTTCTCTCGAGTGCCTTTCCAACATTGTGTTAATGCATTGTTTAGAAGTCCATTTGGGTCGAATAGCTAGATTTTAATCGGATTATATTTAGTTTTGGTGATGATTCTCAGATAATCACAAGAAGATCAAAGGCAAGCCTAGTAGGAGGGAAAAAACAATGAAAGACGTGTGCATAGATCTCAGATTTGTTTCTAAGAAAATGTTTTCAAAAGCAGAAGAAGAAGAGTGATGTCCATTTTATTTCTTTATTGGAAAATAGGTGGAAGAAGAGTGGCTTTTGGACTACAAGATTACATTACCCTAGAGTTGCTTAAGCATTTTATTTGTTGATATTCTTGTGAGTTGGGTTTGTATCAAAAGATGTAGCAAACACACCATGTAGAAACAAACAAATTTGATTTAGTGATTTCAGGATATGATGATAAAATAGATCAAGGGCTTTGAGTATATTTGTATTAGACACTAGAAATCATATTGTGACTCCTTAGTGTCCTAAAAGATATTGTATGTAGTACTAATATCTCACATTTTCTGGGAGGAGGAAGAGTTTTTAAAGATGTATCTTTCCTTGCCTATGGCACGTCTTCACAATCAATTAGGAGATCCATTAATGAGTTTTGTGATATTGAGAAAACTATTAGTGATTGTCTATCATAATCAAAAGGTACATCACAAATTGGTACCTCCCAGACCTTTCTTAAATTGCAGTATCCTTTAATAATAACATTATATGTATCCATTAATAATAACGTTATATGTAAACACATTAGGTGCTATGCTATTACTAGAATGTGTTTTCAAATGTGCTTTCTAGAGTATCCCATAGACCAATGTTGCTATGAGGACTACATCAACACCACTATGAGTAGTACTTGGAGGCTTGCTTTAGTGTCAGCTACAAAATGTTGGAAAATACATGCCTGCAAACCCATCACACTTAATTTTCTGATATGTGGATCTTACAGGAAATTGTTGCAAATATTTTGAGATTTAATGAAACAATTAGTAGGATTTTCTAATGTTTAACCAATATTGGACAATAGAGAGGATAATGATTATTGAATGTGGTTGCATATAAAATTTGTTGCTGCTCGTGTTTTTGTTTGCCATTTTAATTTTACATTGGAATGCAAATGATATACAAAGAACATCTATGATTTTGACAAGTGCTAAACAACGAGAAAATCCCTTTGACATTAATTACACACATTGATTGAGAAATTTCCTTTGACATTAATCATGCACATTGATTGGGGGGTCTTGTGATGAAGGTAAATTGGTAGAGGTTTCCAATTATCCAAGAAAATGGTGGTGGAGGGCTTCACTCTATAACTTTACACTCACATTGCACAAATTTATGCTCAATGAAAAGGAATTGTGGCATAGGCCTTTGAATTTCATGATTATGGATAATGTTGGTGTCTCTCAAACTATATCAAGAATTGTTGGATATTATGCAAATTTTATCATGTAGGGCATTTTAAGGCTGGACTACCAATATAATTAATAGAAAAACTTTTAGTGTATATTAATGCTACTTACAAGCCCACGATGATACACAACAAATTGTTTTATATACATAAAACACAAAGGAGCCTTTTATTTAGATCATAAAGATGGCATCTTAGCCTAAGTGCAATCTTTAATTCGTTGGATCAAAGTTGAAGAGTGAATGATAATACATCTTATGGTATGTCTATGATATAGTGAGATGATGGATCTATCTAGTAAAGATAAATGTTGGTTGTGGCAAGATTACATTAGAGCCTTGTGGCATGCCGTGGTTGCCTTATGGTATGGTTATTAGAGGTTGCTAGATGGGATCAAGATGGAAATATATGTTCGGTGAGTAGGTGAAATATGTGTGCTTGCCAACCATACTGTTGTAGCTCTTAGAGACAGCCTTGGATTGCTTACAAGACCAGTGCCTGTGCACATCTAGATTGGTGTCTCAAATGATTTGTAGGAAACTAGAGACATCACTTATGTTCTATAGATACATATATATAGGAGATGAATTGTTTCATTTATCCAAGGAAACAAGGGATGGATTTTTGGTACTTCTTCACGGGTTCAGATCTAAAAAATAAGCGTAAAAGTAGTGGAGGCTAAGTGTTTCAAGGTCTTACAGCTTAATAAGCTTTTGCAGAGCAAATGAGAGAGGACAAAGAGAAAGGAGCAACTCATCACAGAGAGAGTAAGGCTTCAAATGTTCTACACTTAACACATAGAGCTTGAGGCATTAAGGATTTCTATACTTATTGGAGTTACAAGCATAAATAATGAATGAAGGAGGAGCTGAAAGCTACGATTCATGCGTTGCGGATTAAAGATATAATTTCAATAGTACACACATGCATATTCATAGACAATGTTGAGACAAATGAATCTGTGAAACAGTTACAGGCATTTGCATTAACATGTAGATACTAATGAATTTGTGAGGGAGCTTGAAATATTTCTAGCAACTATAATTGCATGAATTCAGGGAAGAAGCATGAACATAAAAGTGAGTGACAAAAAGAACACATACTATAATACTTGAAGGGGGAATCACCACTGTTTCCTTGATATTCTGGAAAAGATCTGTATTACAAAGAGATATAGTCTGAAAGTAGCATGCGGTCTTTTCTATAGAATTTCTGAACCTTTTCTAAGTCTTACTTTCCCCTATTTATTTGGAGAGGGGAGCCAAAACATACATTACGACAAAAATATCTATGGTCTAGATTCAACTGTCAAGTCGACTAGCTGTATTAGTCATGAATGACTCTGTGGCCCAAAAATATTACAAAATTAAATGCCTCCTTAGAAGGAAGGCATGTTACAAGGTAAATATAAGTAAATAACCAGACAAAAAAGTAAATGAAAGTCTTTGTGTCGATCTTGTGATCGCCTTTGCCTCAGGCTGTAATTTGTTCAGGGTATGGCCTCCTGTACTGCTCAACCAACCCCGTCACTTCTACCTTTACTGCTAAGATGCGTTTTTCTATGAATTGAGGGTTGGGTCAACTGTAAGTGTCCGTCTTGGCTGTCTTTTGCTGTGTAGAGGGATGGGGCTCCATGCTGAGCCATTAATCTTACTAAGTCCCATGTACTACTCCAATGATGCACCATGCTCCATTTAAGTCTTCTAGCTGCTGGCCCATCTGCCCATTAAACCTCGGTACTGCACTGTAAGTGCCTTGATGTAGTGGGCGATATGCGTTCTAGTGTAACAACGTAGTCTCGTAGGCGCAGACCTTTTTTCCTCTAAAACAAGCGAAACGAGCATTTTTTATTTCCCCCTTAGCCCCCTTTATTATAGCCCCTCGTGTGGCTTTCCTCATATGACTGAGGGCTAGAACCACGAGCTTAGCCCTCAGGTGCTAAGGCCTTCATACCCGTGTCTGGGAGCCTTTTCCTTTGTTTCACAAAATCCTGCATATCGTCGCTTTACCATGCTTTTGCCTTAAGCTTCTTCCCTAGACACTTGCGATCGCCAATCTGCGGGATTAGGCCCACTTAAGACATTGCAATCAGACTGCAGGAGAGGGGGACCCTTTACCTTTTTCCTTAACGCGCTGACAGTATGGACACAAGATCCTTATAGATCATGTCGCAATAACTTATTACATTCGCCGGGGGGGGGGGGGGCGGTGGGGGCTTTTCCCTTTGTTACTTGGAATCCCGCATCCCGACGCTTGATGGCCTTTGACCTTTAGCTTTTCCCCTTAACAGCTGCAATCGCCGATCTACGAGGTGATGTCATCATTGCCACGTGTCACCACGTGAGTGGTGACACGTGGCACTCGGAAATGGCCCCATTTCACCCCTAAAAACAATGAAATTGAGTGACACGTGTCTCCTGTACGACCACGTCACCCTTTGTACTGGCACGTGGAGGAGAGAGAAAGGGGGTCGTCTGCCTTGGTTTGGCAGGCATTTCCTTTGTTAATGAATTTTGGCCTTTCCCGGAAATTTTACATTATACCACAGAATTAGCGTTGCATGGTCTTGGAATGAAAACCCCACCGATCCGCCGATATTGTGGGATGCGAGATGGCAGGGGTGCGGGATTGCGCACGTGGAGGAGAGAGAATGGGGCAACCCGACTTTTGTTTTTTTATGCTTTCCTTTGTTAACTCTTTTCAACCCTTCCCTGACAATGCAATACTATATCGCAAATCGGCCCCCTCGCGTCTTTGGAGTTTGCTGTCATTGCGGGACTGAGGGGTTGCCGAGATGCGGGGTTGCGTCACGTGGAGGAGAGAGAAAGGGGGGTGACCCACTCTTGTTTTGTTCCACGTTCCCTTTGTTAAACTTTTTTTGCCTCCCTCGACGATGTTACATTATATCACAGAATCGACCTTTGCAAGGTCTTTTAAGTTTAGAACCTGCCGATCCGTCGAGCTGCGGGACTGCTAGGTCGTCGGGATGCGGGATTGTGGGATTGCACCACATGGAGGAGAGAGAGGGGGCCACCTGCCTTGGTTTTTTCATGCTTTCTTTTGTTAACCTTTTTGGGCCCTCCCCCGATGATTTCACATTATATCGCAAGATCGACCCCCGCAAGTTTTGGAGTTTTTTGTGACTGCAGTACTGTTGTGATAATCGATTTGCGGGATGTGGGACTGTTGTGACAACTGATTTGTGGGATGCGGGATTGCCCTCATACTTAGCCATTTTCTAGGTTTTCGAGGCTTTCCGAAGCAATCTTCAACATGCTCTAGCTTCTGATTTAGGAGTCATTTTTTGGACTTCTATATACCATTGGAAAGCTCTTTTTGAGCACTAGGCACTAGAGAGCTCTGATCAAGCTTTGAGATATTTTGTGGCCTGGGAAAGTGGCTCCAAACTTCACTTCAACCTTGACCAAATGAAACCCACAATGCAGTGAGTGACAACACATACAAAGTAGATACATATTAATATAAATAAATCTTGGGTTGATTTTCATATACATGTTTCTTTTGATGATGGTTATAAGAATACATTAGGATGTTGGACACATATTCCATTAGGATTTTGTGTTAATTGTAGATTTTGTAAATAATGGAAATTGAAGAGTCACTCAACCTTGGAATATGAACCAATGGTCACATCAATTGTTTATATACCTATTGCTTGTTAATGTAGAGAGTCATCCAATTTAGGGGTTATCTTTGACATGGTGTCATAATTGGTTCTAACTCCATTCTTGAACAAATTTGGCATCACTAAATGCATACCTCTCTCTACTCCAATGGATCAAAATTTGAAGCTAACATTAAAAGCGGGGAAAATTTGAGGACGCAACCAAGTACAAACAGGGTGTGGGAAGCCTCATTTACCTTAGCACCACTAGACCAAATATCTCATTTGTTGTTGGCACCCTTTTCAAATTCATGCAAAAGCTGTGTGAAGAACATTGGTTTCCTATAAAAAGGGTCTTAAGGTATTTTAAGGGAATTTAAGATTTTGGACTTATGTACTCTAAGGTCAACACAAACAATTAGTTCCAACATATTCCATAATATGGGAAAAATGTGGTAGTTGTAGACAAAACAAAAGAAATGTGTTTTTGATTTCGCTTTTGAAAATTAAAATAATGGCCCAAGAGTGATTGTTGGAGAAAGAGAAACTAAGGGGCTATGAGTCCATTGGAAGGGAAGAGGAAAATGGAGCCAAGGGAGGATGATTATAATCCTAGATACTTATATTTCACAATTTTACCTTATCCTATCTACAATGTGCATTATCTAAAAAAATAACACCTCTTTTAATACTAATGATGGTTTCTTAGAAGGCTGGTTTCATTTGAGGGAAACAAGAGAGTGGGATGGGGATGAGAAGTGGAAAGGCTCTTTGTAATTCCTCCTATTTAACCCAAGTTATAAATATATATGAACAAATATGATATAGGCTAGTGAAATAGTATGGTCTTTGGGTTGGAGTGTGTGTATTGTTTTTGGCTTGAGAGCCTAGCAATGTACGATGTATATGCACAATCTCCTTGGTTGTTTTTGTAGTTGTCACATATTTTGGCTCTGTTGTGGAATTTGTTGAAACTGGCCGTTTGTGTGAGTTTTAGGAGAACTTTTGATCCAAGACCCATAATATATCCTATAATGCATTTGGCACCATTTTTGGTAATAAGAATGATGAATGTGATTCTATATGTTTGTGTTCTATGTTTGCATGATGATCTCTTTCATGCATAGCATATGTCTATGGTAATATCGGTTGAATAAACAACATGTTTTGCTAAGGATAACTGATGCATCCCCTTTCTTTTAAATTTTTGTTGTTGATAATGGTTTATATTTGCTACTCGTAATTGTGATTGTTGTTTATATGTACTCTTTGGTTTGGACACGGTAAGATGATGATGAGAGAGGATTTCCATCGCCCATCAAGTTGTAAAAACTTGTTTCTCGCAGACCCCCATAGGTGCCTTGGGTGAGACCTCTCTTGTTCCATAGGTGTTGCAAAAAGGGCAAGTACCAAGTGGGGGTTTTATTAAGTGCAATGCACGCAATAACCCAGGTCATAAACAAAATGATGCCAACAGATGGAACCAATACAGATCCAAACACACCACTGTGCACCAACTTGTTGGAAATACTGAGAGGGGGGGGTGAATCAATTTTTCTTTTACAATTGTTATTTTACCAGTTTTTAGATCACTTATAACTAGAACACAAAATGAACAATATAGAATAAATGATTTTATTAATCAGAAATAACGAGGACTTCAATCCTCTTCTTTACAATAAATCAGGTACAATAATGCTTAGGGCTCCAACCCTAGATGAAGACACCAACCTCAAATCCACAGGCTCCAACCTGTACTTTGCCAAGCTCCAACCTTTATGAGGCTCTAACCTCTAGGGCTCCAACACTGTATTTTGTGAAGCACCAACTTGGACTTCATGAGGCTCCAACCTTATCTTCCACAAAGCTCCAACCCTATCTTCCACAAGGCTCCAACCTCTAGGGCTCCAACCCTCTCACTAGTACAGGCTCCAACTTGATCTTCTTGAGGACTCCTATCCTCTAGGACTCCAACCCATGACTTCAATTCTTCAAGATAAGTTCAATGGTTCTTCAAGGCTCCCAATATCTTCTGCAACAAGCCATGACAATATCTTCCCTTCAACAATGCCCTCAATCAATCTCCAAAGCACTTAGTTCATCAATGACAACTTTATCTTCTCAAAAGGTGTCTCCACAACTCTTCATGTTACCCAAACAAAATTCTTGAAGGTCACATTATGAGGGCTTCATCATGATCTCCAAGAATCTTCAATAAGTTACTCAAGGTCTGCACCAAACAATTCTTCAAGTGCTTCACAATGTTTTCAACCAAGGAGGCTTGCATTGGTTCTCCAAAGAATGTCTCCAATATGCTTCAGGTCTACTTCAATTAGATGTCTTCAATTCTTTAGTAAGGCTATGCTTCAACTCAGTTCCAAAAGATCTTCAATTTCACTTCAATGTAATCTTCAAGTATGCTCCAAATGATATCACTAGATTGCTCACAAATCTGACTTTTGTGCAAGAGGTTTTGTCTTCGAAGATTAAGTGTAGAAGGTTGATCGAGTCACAAGTCTGCTATAGGGGAATGCCAAGGTCTGCTCCAAAATAATTCAACTTTGTCACCAAGCTGTTGACCAATATACTACTCTGCTACGGGACCGAGAATACAATTTTGCCACAGGATTGAGCTTTTCTTGCACAAGTCTGTCAAGGTAGGTCTGACCTCTAGATGTCACTTGTCTGAGATGTTCTGAGAATGTCAACATAGGTACGAGCTCCTTTACAAGTTAGTCATCCAAACCTTTGCAATGGTCACTGTTCTGAGCTCCTTGTTCCTCCACATATCCGCATATGAGTGTCACTACAGGATTGTCCACAAGTTTGTAATACAGATGACTATCCATACACCACAATTCCAAATTGCAGAGAGTAGTCTCAGGCCCGAAGTTAGATATAAATCTGAGCCTTCACTGCTAAGCCCAAGGTCCACGAGTCTGCAATCTTGAGGCACCACCACAGGTATGCAATTTGAATTGTAGTCCGCGCTGTCTAGGTAGACTTTGGATTCGAGCTTCTGAGCCTTCACGCAATAATCCGAGGTTTGCACCAAGCCCACATAGTCGTAATTTGTAATAGATTTGAGGGTATGTTTAAGTTTTGGAAAGGAGGTCTGAGTTACCATAGATGGGTCTGCAATCCAAGCTTCCAGGGAGACTGTCCGAGCTCCAAAAGTTAACTTTAACACCGAAATTGCCTAAATAGTAAACCTTTATGTCCTCCTCGACCTCTCTTTGCTTCTGTGCCTCCTCTTTGAATTCTTCACAGAGTTGGATGGCTAAAATGATGAGATCAAGCTTATATTTATACATGTTTTTGACTTAAAATGAAGAGACTTGTCCTTTAAAGAGACATGTCAAGCCTACATAAGTTGACTTACCAATTTTACTGATTTTAAGTAATTTTTATTCTTCAAATTTCAAAATCTTTACAATCATAAGGAATTTGAGGACAAGTAGATACTCATTGGAAAGATCTTGAAGCCCTCTATCAACGAGTGTAAGAACCATTCCAAGATATTGTGTCCAATGTAATAATTTTTTTTTCTTTTTTTCTTTTATGACAATCCCTTATAATTAATGATATGATCTTTTACATGATAGGGCATAAGATTAGGTTTGGGGTTTCATTCACGCATAGGCTTGGGGTTAAGACTTCTTTATTAAATAAGGAAGAGGGACTAGGGCATCATGAGCATCTTCTAGAGCTTATGGCATTTATTAAATGTCCAGGGCATAAATGTACTTAAGGTTTTGTACCAATATCTTCATTGAGATGACCTATGGTTCCATTTATGCACTTAGGTATATATTCCATTCTTAGGTTTCATCATATGTTTTTCTTAGTAGCCTTTAGGATTTCATCATATGATAGAGCTTCTTCTTTAGGGCTCCAAGTGTGTTCTTCATTTAGAGCACCTTCAACAAGGCTAAAACATCATATAGAGTTAGGGATTGATGATGTACATGAGGCATCTAGGTATGCACTTAGGATTAGGGTTTCACACCTTAGGGTTTTCACACCTTAGGGTTTTCACCTAGGTTTTGCTTCAACACAACTAGGGTTTTCTTAGTGTTAGGCCTTTGCCTTAGGGTTCTTAACAAGTAGAGGGTTGGCCAACAAGGTTAGGGTTTAGTTGTCTTCAACAATGCATCATTGTATTGACATCAATGACTACTTTGTTCAACACAACTATAGTATTCCTTCTAACCTTGCAGCACAAGAGGAGAATCTTACATGATTCTTTTTCCCATATAAACAATGTTCACAAAAATCAAAATCTAGAGAGCAATTAAGCATACCTTCTACCATACCATCACTCTGTAGTATTGAAAGACCCTTCTCTCTAATTATGTCCTAGTCTTTGATGCCACAACATAGTCTTTTTATAACTATAGGAGTTTTTCCCTCTTGTTCCACTCCTAGGAACAACAAAACTATGCATCCATCATTAATAGTGCTTCCTAGCACCTTATACAGTCCTAACCTGAACTCTTGTTATGTTAAATTATGGTATGTTCTTTGCTTAGAGCAATTTACTTCAATTTCTTCTTATTAGCCCAATGTCAATTCTCAATATAGAAATCACATTAGTAAAATACTGATAGAACATAAATAAAATCGACAGAAGAGAAGCCAAGACAAGGGACAAAAGATGTGGCGGCTAGCCAGGGACAAACTCCAATGCGGGGAAACCCTTTGATCAATTCTTCTATATTCTTCAATAATTCAGCAGAGAGAGAGAGATAGTAGAATATCACAAATCTGTGATTTTATATCAGCAGCAATATAACACTAATTAGCAAGGTCAAAGCTGGTCAAACAACTCCCAATTTGTCCTCAAGTCAACCTTGAAGAACTCGATCTTCAACAACAAACATAGGCAGCCCAAACAATCCACAATACCCAGTCAAACTACAGTGAACATCTGGTCAAACCTGCGGCAACTCTTTGACAGTCAACGCAGGTCAAAAAGTGGTCAAACCTGGTCAAAAAGGCTGAATAGAAATGTGGCTAGACTAGGAGAGGCTACCCAACCCAAACCACAGTGAAGAAAGCCTCCACACTGGTCAACGCTGTCCATCTTCCCACCTGCAGCTAGGTCAACCTAAGTCAACGTTGACCTAACCAAAATTCTGCGTCCTCCTTTCAGCAACACGTGTGGGAGAGAGAAGCTCTTCTAATGCGTAGGAGAGAGAGAAGATGTGTGGTGAGATGAGTGAAATAATGCCACAAGGTCTCCTCCTTTTATATGAATCATGGAGGATAAGTTGGGGGCGTGCCATACACTTTAACTTGTTGTTCGACCTTGACAAATTGTTAAGAAATACAAATAAATTAATATCTCCATGAATACATGTCGGAATCAGATGATCGTTAGATCAATCCTACACCTCTCGACGAGAGGAATCCAAGAAAAATATCAGCTACCATAAACAAGATGACCCACATGGAGTTTGGCCCTAGTTTCCAATTTTAACATCCCTCTCAACTAGGGAGAACTCCATCTGCTAATCCATCTGTCTATCGGTACTATCTTTGCCATAAAATGCACTGCTCTACACTGCTCGACTTTGCTCTGCTGAACTATGAAGAAGAAGAAATGATCGAGAATGTATCATACCATCGTCTACTGACCCAAAGTCAGTCCCAAAAAAGAGAGTGCCCAATAACGCTCTTATTGACCCAAAGTCAGTCCCAAGAGAGTGTGTCATACCACTCTTATTGATCTAAGATCAGTTCCAAAAGTGAGTGAGTCATATCACTCTTACTGAATCGAATTTAGTTATCCTAAATCAATGTCATCTTAGCATACGGAGTACGGTAGATACACGATGCATCCATTGGTACTACTATGGTCCCTATTCTCATTTCCCTACTCATTGGCCAGATGAGAGGTACTTCCCATGAATCCCAGACTACATGGGTAGGATGTCTTGGCAGGAGAGGGATGAACCACTCATCCTGTCTACATGTCGCCACGGGGTATCACAAGGGAAGGCTGAACCATTCACCCTATACACAATGCACTAATAGGGGAGGGTGAGTCACCCTATGGTCGCTCATCGCTCCAAGAAGTACCTCAAGCCCCCGGAGCTCCCAGAGCTCAATGTATGCATCATACATGACCCTCATAAGAGGTTCTCTCAACGACTCCTAGTCATTCTTGGAAATTCAAGAATTAGACCTTTCCTAGGGGCTTCGTCAGAATGTTTATGAGGGTCTCTCAATGACTCCTAGTCGTTCTTGGAGAGTCAAGAATTTGACCTTTCCCAGGGGCTTCGTCAGAATTTCGGCGACCTACTCATCTATCCCAATACTATGGAGCCTTATTGCTCCTCGTTGTACCATATCCCGGATAAAGTGGTCCCTGATATTGATGTGCTTGGAGCGATCATGAAATACGAGATTCTCAGATAAACGAATCCCACTTTGGTTGTCGGAGAGGATCATGATAGTATCCAATATATGTCCAAACAACTCATTGAAGAGCTTCCTCAACCAGACAGCCTCACAGGAGGCCATACTCGCAGCAATGTACTCTGCTCAGTGGTGCTCAAAGCCACCGACTTCTGCTTCCTACTCGTCTAGGGGATCGAGGCAGAACCCAAAGAGAAACCACACCCGAAAGTGCTCTTTTGGTCCACCACACTGCCTGCTTAATCAACATCGGAATATCCATGTAGCCTCACATCTCCGATAGTGTATCTCAACCCATGAGTGATTGTGCCTCGAAGATACCTCAAAAGATTCTTGGCACCAAGCCAATGTGAGTGATGAGGCTCAACCATATATTGGCTCAACTTGTTGACTGCAAAACATATATCCGAACGGGAGTTCACCAAGAACATCAATGCTCCTATGAGTCGACGATACTCAGTAGCATTTCCCAAAGCAGGTCCGACAAAACTATTGCATAACTTCTTGAAGTTAAGCTCCATCGAGGTAGTCACGAGTTGCAGCCACCATGCTGAATATCTCCAATATCTTCACCACATATTTTCCTTGAGATAGGAAAATCTCTCATAGCTTCTGCTAGATCTCTAGCCCTAGGAAATAATGCATCAATCCTTGGTCCTTTATCTCAAATTTGGAAGCCAACTCCCTCTTACATTTGTGAATGAGAGGGTTTGCACCTGTCAGGGAGAGGTCGTCAATGTACAACACTAGTATGAGAGACTTATCATCCTCAACCTTAAAGTAAAGGTTTGGATCGACTTCACTCCTAGTGAATCCCAACTTCATCAAGTAGTTATCGATCCTCTCATACCAAGCTTAGGGTGCTTGCTTAAGCCCATAGAGAGCTTTCTTCAACATGCATACATGAGATTCCCGATTATGAATCTCAAACCCCTTGGGTTGTTCCACATAGAATTCCTCTTTAATTGAACCATGCAAGAACGCAGTCTTGACATCCATCTGATTTAGGTTCCATCCTTGCGAAGCAGCAAGGGCTATGATTGAGCGGATGGTGGTGTATCGGGCAACAGGGGAAAATATCTCGTCATAATCTACACATTCCTTTTGAGAGAAGCCTTGAGAAACAAAGTGAGCCTTATATTTTTCAGCGCTCCCATCAACTCCATGCTTTATTTTGTAAAGCCACTTCGAGGTGACAATTGTTTTGTCCTGGGGTTTGGGGACCACATCCCAGACATCGTTCTTCATGATGGACTCGTATTCCTCATTCATCACATCCTTCAATACTTGATGCTTCACGGATTCTTCGAACGATGAAGGCTTCTTTTGAATGATGGTTCTCATAATGGTAAAGTATCCCTGATACCTGGTCGGCTTCTTACTTTCATGGAAAGTCCCTTTAGGTGAAATATGTCCTTCGACATCATCAAGTGCCCCTCTGAGCCATGAGGGCCTCTTCTTAGAACAGGAAGGCTCTTGCGGAGGGGGATCAATAGGATCCATAGGTTCTTCCACATCGGATATCGTCTCATCTTCCTTTTCATCCGGATTCTTGGTGTCAACTTCTTTAGTTTTCCTTAGCATAGGAAGATTGCCAACCTTGCTAAGAGCCATATCTTCGTTAAAGGTGACATCATGACTAATCGTGACTGCCCTTTGACCAATCACATAGATTCTATAGCCCTTAGAATTTTCTTTATAGCCCACGAAGATTCCATTCTTTCCAGATGCACCCAATTTGCTCATTTTCTCTTTCAGTACTTGAAAATATGCGAGACTTCCAAAGTTTTTAAAATGAGAGACATCAGGTTTCTTACCAGTGAACATCTCTTCGAGAATCTTGGAATCCAATGCTTGATGAGGACATTGGTTTTGAACATATACGGCGGTATTCGCAGCTTCGTCCCATAGAAACTTCGGAAGCCTTTGATCATGGAGCATGGCACGAACAACTTCCACAATCGTACGATTATTCCTCTCAACCACACCTTTTTGCTTAGGAGTGTATGATGTTGTGGTCTTCCTCTTAATGCCAACCTCTTTGCAAAAATCATGGAACTCATTGGATTCATACTCAGTCCCATTATTAGTCCTTAAGATCTTGATCCTCTTCTTGGTTTGATTCTCGATCAAGGCTTTGAAGTGATGGAACCAGGGGAACACTTCATCCTTCTTTTTCAAAAAGTATATCCAAGTCTTGCGAGAATAGTCATCTGTAAAAGTGAAATAATATAAATATCCTCCCAAAGAGTTCACGGGCATCATACCAGATATGTTAGAGTGAACCAATTGCCAAATGTTGGAGATCTTGCTATGGCTTGAGGGGAATGTCCCCTTTTGAGATTTCCTTCGGCACATCCCGGGCATACACCTTCATGCTCTATTTTGAACTCGGGCATCCCTGTCACCATTTGTTTTACATCGGGTAGAGCCTTATAATGAAGGTGGGCAAACCTTCGGTGCCATAGTTCAGACTGAAGGGATGTGTCGCAAGACATGACTCCCAACGGACTTCCTCCAACTTGATATAAAGAGTCAACTCAAAACCCAAGAGTGAAAGCATCTTTAAAATTCTTTTTCCACACACGTACATTGCCATCGATGAAAGCCACCTTGTAGCCTTTGTCTTTCATTGCTGAAATGGACACCAGGTTCTTCTTGAGATCAGGTACATATAGGAATTCTTGCAAATGAATTGTGTTACCTTGATTTAATTGAAGAGTAACATTCCCTACACCCTTTACGGGATAGGTGGAATTGTCTCCAAGAATAATCTCCAAGTTTGTCTCCTTCTCTATCAGATTAGAGAGAGCTTCCTTGTAACCAGTGAAGTGCCTTGAGGCACCATTATCAATGAGCCAATTGCCCAACGAGTCCGGAGGAGAGGTAGTGGAGAGGGCTGATATCATATAATATTCATCTTTCTTGTTGTTAACAACATTTGATTCATACTTGGAGTTCCTTGCTTTCTTGGAGGGTTGACCACTTCCTTGATTTCCGACATTCCTCTTTCCTTTGCCATTGAACTTGCCATTCCTTTGATTGTGGTTGGAGTTGCCCTGGGAGTGATTTTGATCATCGTCATGAGATGTGTCCTTCCTATTTGGACACTCCCTCGCATAGTGGCCGAACTTATTGCAAGTGAAAGATCTTCCCTTTCTTCCACCCTTCGATCCGGCCTTTCATTTGAATTTAGACCCACAATTATTTCTCCTTTTAGCTTGAGAGGAGAAAGCAGTGGGGTTGCCTTTGCTTGAAGGCATTTCTTGCTCCACCATCCTTGTTTCTTCTTGAATACATCTTGCCATCAATTCCTCAAATCCTGGAATTCGACCATTGTTGAGAAGAGTGGTTCTAAATACATACCATTCATATGGGAGTCCTCCAAGAGTAATGATGGTCAGTTCCCTGTCAACAATGACTTCTCCAATCGATAGATCATTCTTGATCTCAGTGATCCTTAAGAAGTAGGATTGAATATCCTCGTCTTTTCCCTTCTTAATATACTTTAGCTTATTTTTGAGGAACAAAACTTGATTTGCATCACTAACTTTAAACAAGCTTACCAGCCTATCGTAGATCTCCTTGGAGGTGTTCAACTCGGAAACGTAGGCCACCAGACGCTTGTCAATAGACTCCCGGATGATCTTCTTCGCTTTGATTTCATCCTTAGTGTACTTTTTCCTTGTAGTAGCCGATGCATTTGATGGAGGCTCCATAATTCTGACTCTCACATAATCCAACACTTCCTGCTCTTCCAATGTCAGGTCAAGAGACATCTTCCATCCGTGATAGTCAGACTTCTCACAGAGCTTGTCTTCGGCAAGGAAGTGTGATGAGGAACCCATGAAGCCTTTTGACTTTTTCTAACTGTCTTCGGTCATTGCTCTTGCTCTTTCTTGGGCTTTGTCTTCACCTCAACTCTGATACCATGTTAAATTATGGTATGTTTTATGCTCAGAGCAGTTTACCTCAATATCTTCTTATTAGCCCAATGTCAATTCTCAATATAGCAATCACATTAACATATAAGTAAAATGCTGATAGAACATAAATAAAATCGACAGAAGACAAGCCAAGACAAGAGACACAAGATGTGGCGGCTAGCTAGGGACAAACCCCATGCGGGGAAACCCTTTGATCAATTCTTCTATATTCTTCAATAATTTAGCAGAGAGAGAGAGTACAATATCACAAATCTGTGATTTTATATTAGAAACAATACAACACTAATTAGGAAGGTCAAAGCTAGTCAAACAACTCTCAATTTGTCGTCAAGTCAACCTTGAAGAACTCGATCTTCAACAACAAACATAGGCAACCCAAAACAGTGCATAATACCCAGTCAAACTGCAGTTAACGTCTGGTCAAACCTACGACAGCTCTTTGACAGTCCACGTAGGTCAAAGGGTGGTCAAACTTGGTTAAAAGCGCTGAACAAAAATGCAGCTAGCGTAGGAGAGGCTGCCCAACCCAAACCGTAGTCAAGAAAGCCTCCACGCTGGTCAACACTGTCTAATCTACCCACCTGCAGCTAGGTCAACCCAAGTCAATGTTTCCCTAACTAGAAATCTGTGTCCTCCTTTTAACGACGTGTGAGAGAGAGAAGCTCTTCTAATGCGTAGGAGAGAGAGAAGATGTGTGGTGAGATGAGTGGAATAATGCCACAAGGTCTCCTCCTTTTATATGAATTGTGGAGGATACGCTAGGGGCGTGCCACACACTTTAATTTGTTGGCCTACCTTGACAAATTGTCAAGAAATACAAATAAATTCATATCTTCATGAATACATGTCGAAATCGGATGATCGTTAGATCAATCCTACACCTCTGTTATGAAACCACATCACAAAAAGATAGAAAACATAGTTGAATGCCTTTGAATTCAGCCTCTTCGAAGGGGCAACCTCCTTTACATTACACAAATGAACAATTCTTGGATGATTCAAATAAAAAAACGTCCTTTTTATAAATAGGAGTCTAAGGAGTCACAAGATAAACCAGCTGACCTAAAATAATAATATAAAGCCACAAAAATAACAATAGAGGGTTTCTATGGGGCACATTAATAACTATATGGGGACAATAGGGGCACAACAATATTAATAAGGGATACAACTACAATAGTAATGGGGTAATCACTAGTATTATAGGGACCTAACGTGCCCCTCTCCTTCAAAAAGGTGTTGTCCTCAACGCTTGAGTAGTTATGGATGCTTCTGTATAAAATTTTCATCCTCCCATGTGGAATCTTCAGCGAATAAGTTCTTCCACTTGATGAGATACTCCGAAATTGATTGATTTCGTAGCTGTCGAGTTCTTGTTTCTGTGACTGCTTCCGGTTCCAATATAATTTTTCCTTCCTCGTCAAGTTCTAACAATATTGTTTGAACTGGGAGCTTGTCGCCTATAACCTTCTTTAAACATGAAACATGGAAAACTGAGTGCACTCGTGAAGTTGCAGGAAGCTCCAATTTGTATGCCATAGTACCAATATTTTGCAACACCTGGTATGGACCATAATACTTTGGTGATAATTTATTATCCTTCTTAGCTTGCTTGAGGGACATTTGTTATATGGTTGTAGATGTAGGAATACCCAATCACTTACATCAAAACTTCTTTCACTGCGATGTTGATCTGCCTGTTGTTTCATTCTATTCTGTGCCAACACAAGGTTATCCTTTAAGAGTTGGAGGACTTGTTGTTGATGTTCGATGTAATGTTCCACTGCTTGAACCTTAGAATTTTCTATTAAATATGATGTGATGGATGGTGGCTGATATCCATAAAGTGCCATACATGGGGTCATTTTTGTTGTTGTATAGAAGGAAGTGTTATACCACCATTTAGCTAGAGGCAACCATTAGACACATTGTGTCTAGTTATTAGATAAAAAGCAACGAAGATATCCTTCCAAACATTTTTTTACTATCTCAGTTTGCCCATCAGATTGAGGATGATAAGATGAGCTATGAGCTAATTGAGCACCAAGACAAGAAAATAATTCTATCCGAAAATTTCCAGTGAAAATGGGATCTTTGTTACTTATAATAATCTTTGGATTTCCATATAGCTTTTGAATTGTTTCCATAAATGCAGTAGAAACTGTACTGGCTTTAAATGGATGTGATAATGCACAAAAGTGTGCATACTTGTAAGTTTTTTGTCAACAACCACCATGAGACACTCTTATTCCCATTCTCTACACGGGTAAAGGCCTAGTGGATACAAATCTCCGATTGCACCACCTCACGCCCAAACGGTTGGCGTGAATGGATATAGGTTGTAATGAGTCCGGGGTCTTTAATTTGTTTCAGTTGATTTTTTGGCAAGCCATTGCCACAAAACCTTTTGAATATCTGATTTAAGGCCATCCCAAAAAAATTCCTTCTTAATCCTGTGGTAAGTTTTTAAAAATCCTGAGTGCCCTCCCAAGGGAAAAGTGTGCAATTCCATAAGAATCTTTTGTTTGAATTGGGAATTCTTACAGAGGTATAAGCAATCTTTGTACCATAACGAATCATTTTTCCAGCTAAATGTATCAGATGTACTGGAATCTTGTTCTAAATTTCGAATAAGTGCCCACACTTCTTTGTCATTCTTCTATTCCTCCCTTGCTTCGTTTATCCAATCTGGTTGGATAATAGAAATTGCGCACAACAATGCTTCCACATCCTTATTCTTTCTTGAGAGTGCATTTGCCACCACATTTTGCTTCCCTTTTTTGTAGATGATTTCAAAGTCATAACCCAACATCTTTGTGACCCACTTTTGTTGCTCTTTAGAAGATAACCTTTGTTCTAAAAAGTATTTAAGGCTATCATGATCCGTTTTTACCTTAAAGTGTCTTCCCATTAGGTAGGGTTGTCATTTTTTAAGTGCATGTAGTATTGCCAACATTTTATTCTCATAAATAGCTTTGTGTAAAAACTTTTCCTTGATTGGACGACTTTCAAAAGCAATGGGTCTTTCATCTTGCATTAAAGCAACACCAATTTCATTTCCTGAAGCATCACATTCCACAATAAAGGTTTTTGTGAAGTCCGGTGTAGCTAAGACCGATGCTTGGCATATTGCCTCTTTAAAATGTTCGAAGGCATTTGTTGCTTCTGGAGTCCATGAAAATGCATCTTTCTTCAATATTGTTGTTAGAGGTGCTGCTATTCTCCTATAATTCTTACAAACTTGCGATAATACCTTGTCAACCCGAGAAATCCTTGCAGATGCTTTATGGATGTGGGGATTTTCCATTCCTTAATGGCTTTAATTTTGCTAGGGTCTACCTTAACTCCTTTATGAAATACAATATGACCTAGATATTCCACCTCTTGTACTCCAAAGAAACATTTGAATCTTTTTGCATATAATTGTTTCTCCTCCAATAGTTGTAGCACCCTGTCAACATGTTCAACATGATTCTTCCAAGACTTGCTGTAGATTAGTATATCATCAAAAAATACTAACACAAATTTTCTAGGAAGGGTTTGAAAATGGAATTCATCAAACCTTGAAATGTAGAAGGTGCATTGGTAAGGCCAAAAGGCATGACCAAAAATTCATAATGACCCTCATGAGTTCTAAACGCTGTTTTCAGAATGTCTTCAGTCTTCATTCTGATTTGATGATATCTTGAACGAAGATCCAACTTGGTGAAGTAAATTGATCC